>JAVSBS010003118.1:0-18086 GCA_033124195.1 Coracias cyanogaster
GGGCAATCACCAGTCACATGAGGTTTAACAAGGACAAGTGCCAGGTTTTGCACCTGGGACATGGTAACCCTGGATATCCATACACTCTGGGGAGTGAGAGGCTGGAGAGCAGCCCCGCAGAAAGGGATCTGGGAGTTCTGGTTGATGGCAGGTTGAACATGAGCCAACAGTGTGCCTTGGCAGCCAGGAAGGCCAACCGAGTCCTGGGGTGCATCAAGAACGGTATTGCCAGCTGGTCAAGAGAGGTGATTGTCCCGCTTTACTCTGCACTGGTGCAGCCCCATCTTGAGTACTGTGTGCAGTTTTGAGTGCTGCAGTACAAAAAAGATATAAAGCTACTGGAGCGTGTCCAGAGGAGAGCCACAAACTTGATGAAGGGTTTAGAGGGGATGCCATATGAGGAGCAGCTAAAGTCACTTGGTCTGTTTAACCTGGAGAAGAGACTGAGGGGAGACCTCATCATAGCTTACTGCTGCCTCACTAGGGAGGGGAGAGGAGTAGGTGCTATCTCTTCTCTCTGGTGACCAATGATAAGACCCAAAGGAATGGCAGGAAGATGTGCCGGGGGAGGCTTAGATTGGACATTAGAAGGAGGTTCTTCACCTAGAGGGTGGTGGAGCACTGGAATAGGTTCTCCAGGGAAGCAATAATGGCACCAAACCTGACAATATTCAAGAAACATTTGAACAGTGCCCTCAGTCACATGGTGTAAGGGTTGTCAGGCACTGGACCAGGTTGTCCAGGGAGGTGGTTGAATCACTATCCTTGGTGATGTTTAAAGGACATGAAGATGTGGGGCCAGGGTTCAGTGGTGGATGCGGTAGAGTTAGGTTAGTGGTTGGACTCAATAATCTTGAAGGTCTTTTCCAACTACAGTGATTCTGTGATTCTGTCACAAAACATATGTTCCATTTATTTGATAGAAAGCAAAGTTGCGAGAGAGTATGGAGGGTGCGTGCAATCATAGTTCCCTAAATTACTGGGAGCTTAACGGCACAGAAAAGGCCCTTTCTAACCAGTACTGAATAATGCTATTAACTGGTTACAAAAAGTCAACTCACTGGCGAATAAACAGGGGTCAGAATGCTTCAAAACCAAACATTACATTTTATAAGAAATCATAGTGTTTAGTCTTGTTCATTCCCTGAACCTCTTGGAAAAAAATTAACTAGCATAACCATTTTCCATAAATAAACTTCCCTAACATGTTACACTTGGCCTCACCTGTGTTTTCCTCCTTTTTTAATGTTTATAAAGTACTGAAATAACAGTGATGGAAAAGCTATTATATTATAAAAATTTCTAGGAGCTTCTGGACCAGCTAAGATCATAATGCCTAAATGACATTATACTCAATAGAAAAGTAATTAAGATGGAGGTGTGATGTGACACATAAATCTTTCTACTCTTGGCTTATTATCCAGAGCCAAAGATCTACATTGCCCTCTGACAAATGGTGACCGTTTCTATTCTGAGCAGTAAGGTAGAGACACACGTTGCAGTACACACATTGTCTTTAAACACAAAGTATTTATCTTACTAATATTTGCTCTGTGATTCATTTGTTGGGTTGTGGCTGTAGCTGCAAAAAAAATAGGATTTGCTTAGTTGTCACTGTTTTTTGAGTCAGTTGGAAGAAGGAGTTGGAGGGATAGAGCCACAGTATAAGTGAACACAATTTCACCAAATAAAGATGATGTCTTTCATGCAGGGTGAAGATCTGGCACAGAATGGTTAGACATGGTTGTTTGTAAGTCATTGTCTTAATTCATGTTAAGACATTGAGATAAGAGCCTTGATTTTCAGTGTCATTTAGGATTTACATACCACTGAGGTACACAAAACACTGGAGTTTGATACTGACATAACTTTTTTGACAAATTGCTTTGCTGATTGCGATATTAATCTGTGGCCCACTTCCAGGAATTAAGACTTTTCAACCAAAATTATTTTTAGTAATTCCAAATAAATCCATTCTCTGTTTTCACTTTGGGGCTTGTTTGTTTTCTCCAGTAGGCCTCTTCATACCTAAATAGAATTCTGCTAAACGTACTCAATTAAAATACATTATCAAATATTACTGATGCAAATTTTTTATAAGCACTGAAATACCAAAGTGATCATGTTCAAAGTATACAACTAGGTTAATGCAGAGCTTTATACTTCTGTAAATACACAAATACAGTTGATGGGTTGGTTAATGGCGAATTGTGAAAATCTCTTAAGTGCCATTAGGAGCTCTAGATTTTTACAAACTCTTTCTAGTTAAGGCCTGATTTACAACAGCTTCTGCTTTTAGCTGCTGTGATTGAAAAGAACAATATTATCTAGGGTGAGGATATATCTTTTTTACTTTCTACTGAAGTTGACAATATAATAATAATTTAACAAAATAATTGTATTGATGTACTGTAATTTTAGTGACCATTTATGGGTAGAAAATAAGTTACTATTGGAAGGATTTCTGGGAGAAATGGCTATTAAAGAGTGAGTTTTAAAAGAGGAGCTAGGGGCCAACTGGCAGGCAATGAGACTTTGTTCCAGAAAGTAGAACACTGTATTAATTAAAATACAGAGTTAGAAAAGAGAGATCTCTTTCATGGTTTGCATTTTTTTTTTTATTTATTATTCCAACTAATTTTTCACTTATGTTCTTGTTCTGTCCTCTCAGCTTTTCCTTAGTGAGCTGGTTGCCCTCCAGCAGCATCCTTATGAAATGGGTTTCCTGTAAAAAGGCCGTATAAATCCTGATGAGTACTAGAAAATAAAAAAATATACCTAACTTTTCCTCTAACCGTACAATTGAAGATAAGGGGATACCGGCAAACCTTGTGTAGTTACTTCTACTTTGAACAGATTTCTCTGCCCTGCTAGTCTTAGGAGGGCTTTAGAAGTCTGCAGTTCCCTCGTTTCTGACCTTCTCTCCATAACTGAGTTTACTGCATTAATTTACTACTTTAGCTTCTGTTTTAAAGGCTGTAGTGCCGAGATAAAGAGTGTAAGACAGAGACATTTTATTATCCCACCTAACACAATTGCTTTGAAATTTAATAAAATAATATTTATATAGTACTTGGTGAGTGGAGAGCACTGCCGCATACAAATGTGAAATATTAATCAACTTGATTCACTGAGGTTTTTTTCATACTGTTCTTAAGCTGAAATGTTTAAAACTAAGCATAATATGACATACATGATGAGCCTTGAGGGTGCGTTTTTATTACTGTAAGTAAATTAGACTTTTAAAATATGCTGCAGCGTTGATTTCCTGTTGTAAAATAATGAAGTTAGTGGTTTCTGTAGCGGGAAACCATTGCTGGTTTATAGAAAATGACAGCATTAATTTAACCTCATTCATTTTCCTTTTCCCCAGTGAAACGTGACTTACTTGATTCCAAGTATTGATTATTCAAATGTACAAGGACAACCTTTGTATTCAATGATATAAGAAGTGGGGAACTTATTCAAATAATGCACGTTAATGTCGGTGAGTTGTGTGCTTGTGTTGTGCCGTAGCCTATTGAAAAACCAAATTCTTAATTTTGTGTGGTTAGTGTTGTCACTAAATCATGACAGCTGTAAATAGTATTTTCTGAAAGTTCATAAAGGCGTAGCAGTCCGAGGTCTCTTGCCGCTTTTCAACTATTTGCCACAGGTGCCATAAAACTGATGCCCCTGCATCTTTCTATAAAGAAGTATGTGTGTAGCTGGGATGCATGGCAAGTGGTCTGACCAGAGTCAGGGGCACTGCTCACGGTACCAAATATTAAGCGCACACACATGTCCTCTCCACATCAGGCTCCGCACCGCGCAGTGACTGTTCACGAGTGCAATATTGATTAGCTGTGTACCCAGACTGGCCTGCCACATCCATCATGTTGTTGCTTCAACGCTTGCTGAATAGTTTTGAATAATGTAGCTTGCTATAATTTTTAGAAGAGATTTGTCTTCGTCCAGAGCTTTAGCCATTTTGGATTTAGTGCCTCAGCCTCATCTGTAGAGCATTTTGTTCAAACCTAACTTAAGACCGGCTCTGTTGAAAGCTTTTTGAGCATGTGCTTAGTTCTATGTATGCAGTAATACATGCTTTGGTACTTGCTCAAGGTTTATGAATGGAAAAGACTATACGTGACTGGAGAAAATTTCTTTTGACATGGTGGCAATGACTCTTACGTGTTTTCCGTTCATTTTCTTCTATTAGTGGATGTTGAGAAAGAAGGGCCTGCTCTTGGTGTAGCTTTGTGTTAACGTACCTGAAAGGAACAAGCATGTGAAGTTCTGATGTAGCTGTATCACTCTTACAACGTCAACACTTGTTCATGTCTACCTAATAAAAAATAGAAAAATAATTATTAAATAGGTGCTCTTGATGTTTAAAATGTAGTGCTGCGGTACAGTCTCTGCTTAGCCCTGCCAGTAACGAGCAGGGAGAGGCACACCTTAGTGAAGTAGTTGGAAACTGAGGGCTCTAACCTTTGTCATGTGTTTGTATTAGATAGTTTTTATTTAGTGCAAATTAGTGAGATCCAAAACATAGTATGTTGGGCTAGAGTACTCTATCACAACAATTTTTAAAAATTCAAATTATTATTAATTTGACAGATTACTGTATGCATTTTTGCACATGTCCAAGGGCAAGGTAAAAATAGTGGTTTGGTTTTTGAGATGGGTGTGCAACTTAAACATACTTAATTAAATGTCAAATTACAGTCATCATATTGGATTATGATCTTTTATTAACATAATTACATTAGATATTAGAAGCCTCACCAACAAAAACAGTGCACTTGTTTTTTAGGAAGTAAAAACCAGGAATTTTCATTTGTTTTTCTTACAACTCCAGATCGCCTGCAGATCAATTGTCATCAGTACCCAGCCAAACTAAAGTGTTGGTGTAATGACCCAGTGATACTAATTAGGTAGTTGCTGAGTTATTTTGAACGTGATGAATAAGCTCTGTGAAAATTCTGTGATGGGTTTGGAGCTCCTCCTGTGTCTATTAATTAAATGTACTAATTATTTTTATTAGGATTTTTTTTTGTGGGGGATAGGAGTGCTGAGCTGAGATGAAACCCCTCTGGTGTGTGTGTTTTTATATTTTTTTGTTTTGTTTTCCAAAGACCAGGAGTGGGAGAAATACAAATGCTATCAAAGAAAAATGAAGAAAAATTCAGTGCTCATACTGAGTCATTAATACAAGTAGTTTCAAACTGTAACACAGAAATAAATTTGCTTGCTTATGAAATGTGAAGCATCTTCTAAATGTAATAAGGTAATAGAAAAATATGCTGTATTTATAAATTATACTTTTTTGGGGGCAGAAACCACTGAAAGCCAGCTTTTCAGCTGTGGTAGATGGACTGGGATTCATTGAAACCAAAAGCATTGGCTGTGAGTGTGCCTGACGCAGGGAGGTTGCAGGGTGCCTTTGGCTCCAGGGCCAGTCCTCAGACAGCCAAAGGGTGGCTCTTGTTGGAAGCCAGGGGTTGACATCGTTTCTGTAGAGGACAGTGTGGGCAGGGAGCTCTGGCCCAAGCACTGCTGTCTCATCTTCTAAGAGAGTGGCACCCGCACAGAAACTCAAAAGGGGCAAATACCATTTACTGGATATTTTTCTGAGATTTGTAGAAAGCAGACCTCCTGTTCCCAAGCAAAGTTATTTGAGAGTCTGAGAAAGTGCCTGTGTAATGCACTTGTGTGTGTTAGTGCAAAGAAAGCAGATTTTTCAGTGTTTTTAATTTGCCTTTAAATAGAGAATGGGGGAAAAAAAGATCCTAAATATGATGTTTTTTGTCACACAACTGCTTAGAATCGGAGAAGAGATAGTTTGAATGTTGCTTCACTCATGAATGTATCCTTGACAGCAAATTACATTTCTGTGTTTAAAAACAATGATATTTCGATTTTAATTTTTTTTTTTTAAATTGGTGCTGGGCACCCAATTCCTTGAGTGCTTTTGAAAGCTTCACCATTCCCAAATGCCACCTTTGCATACATATACATTACAGATCAGGTTCAAATAGGGCAGCATCCCTTCAGTTTTCTGCTTGAAATGTGTAATAACATCTCAGTTTATATTTACAGGTTTTGAACAAAATAAAGATTGTGATAGTAAAGTAAGAGAGACCTCTGTCTCAGCCAAAAGAGAGGATCACTGATTATTTACTCAGTGGCATCTTGCATTGTCACTACAGATTTTGGACAATAAGATAATAAAAAAGTAAGCAGTACTGATCATGAATGTAACAAAAAATGATGTTTGACTTTACTACATTAATTACACCACTATATAGATATCCTAGTAACAATTAAAAGCATAAATTCATGTTAGTTTTTAAATTCCCAAGGAAAGAAGGCTCACTGAATAAATGCCTGCTATTCTTCCATGAAACTTCTTGTTGTGAAGGGAGAGCAGCACAAGGCAGAACTGTTGCCGGTCTGATTTCACATGTACATCTGACTTCCAGCATGGCTTTGAAGTATGGAGTGGAGAGTCACATGCAACTAGTTTCTCCATAGCTAGAAAAGTTAGAGGGATTTTTGTACTTTCAGAATGGCCTATTGTGCTAAGCTATGCACTTTTACCTGAAGCACTGTTTGATAAATCTGATACGGTAATGGAGTAACTTAAGGTCTACAGTGAAATGAAACAAAACTTGTCGTCTTCTAAACTCTTCTAACCATGATCTACAGCTTCTGAAAGAGCACTGGGGATGGAGGAAAGGATTTTTGCAGACTTTGCAGTGAAATAATAGGTAGCATTATGGAATGAAAAGAGCATATTTGTGTTAGTAAAAAAAAAATAACCATTACATGCTTGTGGCTAGGCATGTTATTGGGAGCCTTTAAGCTTAAGTTACTGCAAGTAAGGAGAAGAAGAAATGACTAGAGAAGAAGTTAGTATTAGACTGGAATGAAATTAAATATAAATCATAGGCTAATATAAGGTTAATCCCCTAGCATCCTTGAGCATCCTGGTCTATATTCTGGAAAAGAAATATTGAGAGTCCTGTTTCTGTTCTGTTGTTTATGTAAATGAGTGGTGTAATATTCTTCTAATTTTAATTGAGAAAAACCCCCACAACCCAGAACTGCTACCAATTTAACTTTATCCTAAAATTCTTTTTGTGTATTTTACCTGAAAAGTTGAGTTGTGAGCAAGCCTAGTTGATGAGCCACAGGAGATAGGTAACATTAGCTTCTCGCTGTGCTTCCCTCAGTGTTTAAAACATGTCTGAGATACAATAGATAATTGGCCTGTGCTGTGTGTTCTCAGTAGGTCAAGGAAAATACTCAGTTTCCTGAGCAAATTAGTGTTTTTAGCTCTTTTTTTATATGTGAAGAAGGGTGAAGGACAGATACGTTCAAATAGTGGGTATGTTAGATTCCTTTCTGACACATTTTATTAATGATATGTACATGTAAATCCTATTTAGTTAAATGGAGCAGTTAGAAGATCAGCATCACAGCCATAATTTAGGTGCCAAGAGGTTTTTACTTCATAAATAGAGAAGAAGGGCAAAAAAGCACAGTCCTGAACTCTGGGGTCATGAAAGAACACTTTGAGTGAGATGGATCTGTATGGTTATCATGGAGCAATTAGAATCAGAGCCTCTATCTCAATTTCCTGCTCTTTCATAATTATAGCGTGACATTTAGTTACAAATCCTTATTTGTATTGTTATGCTCAGCCATGATTTACTGAAAGAACCAGGACAGTAATTAAATGAGGCATATTGCCTTTCTCCTTTCCCTTGATTTTATACATACATTGAGATGAAACATCTTTAATAATACCTACAAGCAGAAAATAAATGCAGTAATAAACATTATGACAAATCAAAGCATACTGTCCTATTTAAAGCAAATCTGGATTTTTGGATGACAAGCTAGGGTGCCAAGTGCTGCCTTTCTGTCCTGCTTTGTGAATTTACAAAGATCTAGACTAGATGTCTTGCCAAAATGGAAATGTGATGAGAACTAAAGAGAGCAGCATGCTGTTTCTTCTCAGTTTTCCATTAATACAAGAGATTTAGAGAAGGAGGGACAATTATGAGCTCACAATTATTCTTCAGAACAGCCGTATCTCAGTTTTTATATAAACTGCACGATCCATACAACTTCTGCAATGATCCTTCTTCAAAGTTAGACTGAAAGTGTGTGTCTGGGATGTTAGTGATGGCTTTTTACATTTTGAAGTATTTGTCTCTGGGATCCTTGTAGCTCTGCTCTTAGGTAAAGAAAGGAAGGGTAGTCTGATAGTTAAAACTTGAGTCTAAGACTCCTGGGCTGAGCTGGGTTCTTTGCAGGTTTCCAGTGTTACTGGGGGCTAGTCAATTTACTTGTAGTATATAGAAAGTGGTATTCCTGCAGTCGTGGGGATTTGGCATTAAAGTTTGAGAGATACTCAAGGTACCGTTGGGATGGAGCCGTGTTAATAACTGGAGTCATTACAGTCTTTAGAGGCCAATTACGTTATATTTTGTGCCTTTTCATAGGTCATTCCAGGAAGCGGAGCAGACACTACCGTTGCTGTTGCTGCTGTGTCTGCTACAGTTACTGCTGCTGTTATTTTTGTCTTTTCTTCTGCTGAAAAAATGCCAAAGCAGAACACAAGTTTCTTTATATTAGGAAGAAAACAATACTGCAAAAGCCTATCATACTCATCAACTAACGCCTGGGTTCAAAAATAAATTGCTTTTTATATCTTCCCAGAATTGTAGCTGCTATCCGTCATTACTCAGCGATTGGGTCATATCTGCTATAGTGTTTGCAAAAATTAGTTGACTTTATTGTTTTATGTCTTGTACCTGGGTCTCTTGTAATGAGAAAGCCTGTTGTCTCTTCTTTTGTCCCTGTGAGTATTCTGTCAAATACTTAATATTGTTTGGATTTTGTTGATTTTTTTTTTTTTTTTTAATTTCTGTTTTTACCTCTAACTTCCCTTGAGAGGGAAGAAGTTCACAAATAAATGCCATGCAGGTAAGCAAGCCCTGAGATTTGTTGCAGCCTAGTTACAGGTTCGGGAGGATTGACAGGTAGCCCTGCTTTGGAGGCAGGTCAGGGGTACATGTTTCCTGAGAATGTTTTGGCCTCTTGGAGACACACAGAAGTTGTCTGTGCTTTTGGATTGTGAAGCTTAGCTAGTATTCTATAGTATGTTTTAAGTACGCCTCTCTTTGCCAAAGGAACAATTTGAGATAAACTCTGAAAGGTGACCTTGAAGAAATTTTCTCATTTTACCTTCTGAACTTAGGCTTGTTTTGGGATTGTTCTACCTGACCCAAAGTGAGTAATGTCTGGCCATCTCCTTCTCACATGCCTGATTTCAAAATTCTTCCATGCAGCCCGTACCATAGGGAACAGCTTTAAAATGGAAGTTTGTCAAAGCATCTGCTCGCCACGGCTCCAGTAGCTTCTGCAAAAGACAGCACATTCATTACACCTGCTGAGGATAACATCAGTTTTCCTGGATTTTGAGTTCCTCCCCTGCCCCATTTCCATAATGTTGTAACATCTTTAGGAGAGGTAGTTTATTTCCAGTTGAGAGTTGAAGGAAAGCGTGATTGCAGTTGAAAATACTCAGAATGCACTTTCGAGACCAAGTAACCAGTGGTCTATTGCAAGATGGATAACGTAAATACTGATGGATTTGCAAGTGGCAAGTTGTGCACAGATAGATACTACAGTGAAGCTATGGTTCCATATTGTTTTCCTTTTTTCACAAAACCAAGCATTTATCAGTTTGATATTTGAAAAGCTGCTAAACTGTGCAGTCGTCTGTGAAACGCTGATTGCCGATGAAGGTTTATCAACTTCCAAGAGCACAATCTGATGACTGGGTAATTTGAGAGCTCCTTGGATCTTGCTCTATGAAAAGTTTATCTCTCACCACAAACAGTGGTGAAGCTGAAATTCTTTCACATTTGCACAAAGAAAAGAAAAATCTGTATATTCCTGCAGGCAATGCACTGCATACTAGTGAAAAGAGGTCGCAGTTGTGGTGAGTAGTGTGATGTTAAGATCACTTAAGCTGCCAATAAAATAGGCAGTTGCTAGAGCGGAGGATTATCAGAAGAGGTGAGAGGGGCTGGGATGCGGGCAAGAGTGCTGATCAGACAGAAGAGCTGTGCTGATACTTGAGGGATCCATGAATGTCCACGTCAGTTCGGAGTGTGGGGAGGTGCGTCCTTTCACTAGTGACCTTCAGTCTTCACCAGCCCAAGAGGAGGAGGGGACCTGCAAGTCTTGTATGTAGGTGCTATTGCAGGCGACACCTTGTCTGCGGCGGTCTGTGTGTCTGGCAGTGTCAGTGTCCTGTGTGTGTGTCTGTGAGTCTCTGGCATATGAGCTCATTTTTACTGCTGGTTGAAGCTGCAAATGGGCAAGTGACAGCAGTGTCATTCAGGCTGGAGCACAAACCTCCTGATTGAGCCCCCATGGCTGAGCAGGAGGGATCTCCCCAGCCCCAGAGCTTCTAGAAGCAGTGACCCCATGCAGCATCCCTCAGCCCATGATTCTGTGTCTATGTGCTGAAAATAGTATGTACATAAATGTAGGTACAATGTACCTGACAAACCAAAGGCATTTCTTTGGGCTGTTTCAGGGGTTTAAATGCTTTAATTCCTCACACCCAACTTTTGAGAACTAGTGACAGGTTGTGTTTGTAACACAGCAACTGCTGAATCTGCAAGGCTGAGAAATACACCAGAAAATTGATAGGAAATGTGATAGTGCTTTTTTGGTTGCAGGATGGATAACGTGCTCATTTTCCCTTCCCTCTAGATATTTCCAGCCTTGCAAACACAGTTCATGTGTTTTTTACACAAAAGGATTAAAGTGTTGTCTGTGTAAAGGTTAAGGAAACACCAGAGGCCCAAAGGCCTGAGAAACCTTTCTGAAAAAAAGAAGAAAGTGTTGGTGGTAAACTTCTCTTTATTGTAGTAGATTATGATTTTGCTGATTGCCAAAAGCCTAGGCAACATGATTAACCTGTTGAAGGTCTCCTTGACTTCCAATTTTTTTCTCACAGAAGTTTTTCTTTATAAAAAAGCAATTTCCTTTAAAAATACGCTTACTTGGAGGTTGAAAAGCAGGCAGTAGATAAAATGAAAGTATGGCTGTGTTGTAATATTATTTTTGTGCTTTTTCTCCAAACTGTTAATTTCACAGAAAATAGTTTTGACAAGCATCTGTATTTCTAATACATTTTTTCCATGAATAAAACATGGAGGAAGTGTATTTCTAAGGTTCAATTTCATTGTTTTATTCTCTACTCAATCTTTAATTTGTTTGTTTGAATTGTTTGGAGATTTCTGCAGAGCTGAGAGCTCAGGAAAAGGTATCCTTTATGCTTCTTAATTTAACATTACTGACATGATGTACTTGCTGTAAATTACAGTTTTTAGGCTAGAGTGTCATAGATAATGTTACTTAACCATTTTATTGTCAGCGTGTATTAGATTAAATGCAAATAGCTCCTTGTTCTGAGGATTTTCAATCTGTTTGCCAGTACAGCATGTGTGTATTGACAGATGGACCACATAGAGCTGTGTGGAGAAACAGGTGACTATCATTGTGCATCTGGAAGGGGTGGCATTGGCTGTAGAAGGAGGTTCACCAGTGCTGTGGTTTAACCTCAGCTGGCAACTAAACCCCATGCAGCTGCTTGTTCATTCCTTCCTGCTCCCACGTGTTTGGAGAGGAGAATTGGAAAAAAAAAAAGTAGAACTCATGGGTTGTGATAACAGCTGTTTAGTAACTAAATTAAAAGAGCATATAATAATAAAATAAAATAATAAAATATAAAAATAGTCATGATTGTAATGAAAAGGAATATAACAAAAAGAGATGAATAAACCCCAAGGAAAGGGCAAGTGATGCACAGTGGAATTGCTCATGGCTTGCTGACTGATTCCCAAGCACCGATCCAACCCTTGGTCAACTGCCCCCAGTTTATATATCAGACATGACATTCTGTGGTATGGAACATCCCTTTGGCTAGTTGTGATCAGCTGTCCTGGCCATGCTCCCTCCCAGCTGCTTGTGCTCTTGCACACTAGCAAAGCAAAGGAAGTTGACAAGTCCTTGATTTCCTAAAACTAAAAAACATCAGCATATTATCAAGATTCTTCTCATACTGAATTCAAAACACAGCACTATTCTAGCTACTGGGAAGCAAGCTACTAAGAAGAGAAAATTACCTCTCTACCAGCTGAAACCAGGACAACCAGGCAAAAGGTATTGCCTGGCACTGAGTTTTGGTGGAATCTTGTACTGTGATCCTCTGACACCGAATTATCACAGGTAATAAATAATAGGGGTAAATAGAAATGGGAAAAGGAATGAATAGAGGTAAGGAAAAATGGTGTAGGAAAATCTCACCTTTAGCTTCTAGAAAAAATAATAGGAATGAAGTTGCTTTAAATTTGGTTTAGAATGATATATGGCAAGTGGTTTACAATAATTTTTCAAACTCTCTCCGCTTTCAGATAACAGCAGAAGTCTTATTCTGTCCCCCTATTCTGAAAAGAAATCAGTAGGTTGTATGAAATCCAGGACTGCTTGCTTCAGGCTGCAGGGTCATAAGCTGGAGCTCTGCATAATTCAAGCACGCTGCCTGTATGCTTGGTTCTCCTTGTTCCCCTCAGCAAACACAGGGTATGGGTGAGAAATGATGGAGAGAGATGTTACGTGGTATATCTAGTCTCACAATAGCCCGGGTTCTTATCTTGCCTGCAAGGAAAGCTCCTGAGGATTTCTTCTCTTGGCATACAGGAATAACGAGCCATTGAATCAGCTCAGTGGCAGGTGCTAGGAGGGTGGCAAAGGGTGATGCAGTGAGGCCAAAGGAGGTGGAAGAAAATGCTGTGCTTTTTTCTTGTGGGAGTTTATATTTCCCAGATTTTGTAGTTGTAAGTAAAAGATGACACTCTATAAGTTGTGTAACTTTCTTCTTAAATACAAGTGAGGTTGTTTTGTGCCCCCAGCCCTGTCACATTTAGTGTCTTCACTCTTCTTTCCTAACAAGCTTTCTATACTTTCCTGAAATAGGTGGGAGCCTATGCTATCTTTGATGACATTTGGATTTACGATAATTGCAGTTCTAGCCTGTAATGTCAGTTACTACTTTTGCAGATTCAGCTCATTTTAGAGATGTTGTGCAAAAAAATCTTACTTGTTTATCTTCAGTCCTTCTCTTGACCTAGTTCTGTTTACTTCCTATTAAAGAAATGTATTTTGATGAGATTTTCTGCTTTACATTCTTGTTAAAGTCTCATATTATGATGCAGACAGCCTGTATCTCTTTAACCTTCTGTTATTTATTGATTTCAGGTAACAATATATTTTGAAACGCTAGGTCAAAGATAGTAAGTCTTGCTTGCATCCAAGCTTGAAAGTCCACACAACTGAGACATTAGTTAAGTTTGCCAGATTTTTACGGACATAATAATAGAGAATGCTGTCTCCCAATAGACTATTTCGTTTCTTATGTTGTAGAATAGAATCACCATGATTATTCAATGACACTAGTTGCATTTATAAATTATAGGTTAGGCATTCTGGAATCAGCAGAACTCCTTGGAGATCAGCCTACTTTCTAATTATGTGTGGGGATGAGTTGTCCCTATATTTACTGCTGCAAAAATATATTTGAAATTTTGATATCTCATCAGGATTTAGGTGACTATGTTTACTGTTCTATTCAAATTTGTATCAGTATCAAGGATGATTCAGCATGTTTTACATTTACCACTTACCTCTTTCATTTCTTTTTTTTGAAGTTCATTATAGATTCTGATCTCTTCTATGGCCTTACTCATTTGTATATATGAAATGGTCACTAGTTTGTGGGAAATACATTACTAGTGTATCAAAGACTACTTAGAAAAAAGACGTATTTCCTTTGGGAAACAGGAATTGTTCGGTGCTTGAAGAATTTGCTGTGAAAACATCTCAGTGGGGCTTTAAGCATGTATGTAGCCTGAGGCACATAACTGTCTCCACTGAAGTCAGGGGGATCATACACTTCAGATTTAAGCTCATTCATAACTGGCCTTGGTCTTTGGAGCTTGGACTTTGTTCAGATAGTGCCCCCTGTGAGACAGAATTTTTACAGCTCTACAGTTGCTGTCATTTGTCTTAAGTATAATTATGTTGTGGCTTAAAGTGTATGTAAGTACAGTATTGCTAACAGATATGATAGAAGACTTAACTGTGTAGCTCAGCTGAGGAAATGTATAGTTTTAGATAGCTAACGTATGGACTTTTTTTCTAAACTGTGGTGCTAATAGCAGCATAGTTTAGAGGAACAAAAGGTCGTATTATTGAGTGAGTGATGGTTATTTTTCCCAAAATAATTTTCGGGATGCTGACTGTCTAATTTCATGTGTTTTCTAGGAATGGATGTGAAAGAAAAAGATTTGAAGATACCACCAAATTTTTGTTTATATTGCAAGGATAATTAGAGTTGGTAGCAAAACATAGTATACTTATTTCAATTAAAATGCTAATATCTTTTCAAGCAAAAAAATCCTTCAGAAGGTATTCTTCTCTAGTGAGGCTTAGCCTGTAAAACAATGGGAGGCATTATTCCCGACTCAGTCATCTAAGCAGTGTAGAAATAGGTAATATGAAGACTTTAATCTTAATAAATATTTTCTTTAAACAGACATTTTTTTGTAACTGCCAATTTTCTACCCTGAGTAGTCTGAGGAGACTTTGAAAACAACGTCGGGGGAATTTATTCAAGGTTCATTTAAAATCTCAGCATGCCTTTTAGCCCACCACACTCCTGCTTAAGAAATGGTGTGAGATTGGTTCTTTAATAAAGTAGAAACAGATTAGGAGCAGATTAGGTCCCTCACTGTCTGTCTTAAAAAAAATTCACTTTTTTTTCCCTTGCACAAACATAGCGTCTAAATATTCTGCATCTAACAGAAGAAATTTTTGGGCCCTATGTCAATTATTTTTGTAGTAATTTCCACTAGAGTTGCTTCAAGTTAGCCTAGAAAGTGCTACGGTCCGAGCTTCTCCTGAGCAGAAGCTTTGCCCTTCTTGACAGCCTTGATCATGTACGTAGATTCCTACATAACTAAACTCATATCAATAAGGGATTCTTAACAAGGATGTTTGATTTTTCTTACCTAAACCAAAGACCATGATCTCACAGTTTTGTGCCTGAATTTTTATCTGGAGCATTTATTTTCCTATAGATTTTCCCAGTAGGTAACTAAAACTATACTCCTGCTTGTCTTCCACTCATTTTCAGAAGATTTTTTGAGCACAGACTTTTTACAGGACTTTGCATCTCTGATATGACTTACATGAACATTTGGAATACCTCCACTGGTAAAAATGACTCAAAACTCAATGACAGAATTAAATGAGTTTATTTTGAAAGAGCTTGTGTGCTGTAGAATCAAATCACAGTTTCTGAAAAAGCAGCTTTGTCTCAGCAAAGCAGAGTCTGGATCTATTGAGTTTTAATGGCATCTTAGCTTCTACTTGTGGTCTGTGGCATTAAGTGCTTTAACATCTGCTCCTTACCCTTCTGGTTAGGTACCAAGTAATCAATCACTTAATGGAGGTATCGCACACTGATTAAAGTGGTTCTGTGGAGTTATGGAACACTCACTGTTCAAGTGTCATGTTATGATTTGATAAGAATGGAAATACTGTCCATATTTTATCTGATACAATGCATACATAAAGTAGGATACGTACGGATGCAAAAGTAAAGTAGGTTAGGTATAGACTACTTACAGGAGGAATAGATCTATGAGAAAATTGTTCAGGTTGTTAGCAATGTGGTGAGCTGTAATTTCTCATGTGCTGATGCAGCTTTCCATATTTACCTGGACTTGGCCTTCTGCTCTTTAGTGATCGCAGTAGTTTTGTTTGTTTTTTCTCTTTGCTATTCACATGCATCATTCTGTGCAGTATAGCTATCCAGATTGCAAGAATAAGCTAATAACTTTCCATGCCTTTTTGTATACCTAAGTATTTTAATATTCAGTGCGCTGTCTAAATAGAGGATAGGATTTAGAAATCTGTCTGGGGATTCTTTTTTTTTCATTCTTTCACCTTAGAATTTACCATAGTAGCTTAAAAAGGTCTAATTGTATTTTTCACAGCAAATACTGTAGGGAGTATTACTCTTTATTTATTGTACATCTTTGGACTGTTTCCTGTGGCTTTTTTCTCAAATCCCTTTCCCTTAACAGTTGCTCATTCTCAAAAATTATCATATACATTCCTGAAAAGTTTTAAGTGTTGGTATGAGGTAACATTACAGACACAAGACTTTCTGCATGCTGAAAATACTTCAAACTCCATATTTATTAATTCCTGAGGTGGCAGCAAAGCAATGCTGTTGAGTCACTACTCATTATTACTTCCACAGTTAGTAACTTGAAAATGGGAATAAGAGCAGATCACATATTCTGGAGGTAACCCAGCAAGCATTTTAAAGAGGGAGTTCTCATGGACAGTGTCAGAGTTATTTAGTTTCTAATGAAGAAGTAACCTTGAATTTTACTCATCTTCAAGGAGCATGGCTTCTCTTCCTCTTAATGTAGCAAATGGGGTTTTGTGGTTGTGATTTAGGAATCTCTTCACGCCCTGTAGCATTTGCTGAGTATTTGGAGAGTAGTTTGGAAGGGAACATAATATTCCATATGCAACATTTTTGGTAAAAGGAAATCTTACATTAGTACAGTAGTGATAAACTTCTTAGATGCACATTGGCTTTGAGAACAGCAACCGGTGCTTTATGTTCTCCATGCAATTTTATAAACAGATCTACTTTAAGTAAATATTTGTTAGGAACTTGGTTTCAATTTCCAAATGAATGCAGAACTGTGTTTTGCTTTTGAAAGTATCCTTACCGAACTGGTTGGTAAAGATCTGATTTTGATCCAGTTATAAAGTGCAAAACAGCTGAACTTTGTTATTGTATTAGACTGTCCTCCTTGGTCTTTTATTTGGTGCTTTATAATGTTAGAGTTGATTCAGCTCTAATGTACCTAGGAAGGGAGAGGATAACCTGAATTTCCCAGATGCATATTTTCTAGTGTAGGCTTGTTGGTTTGCTTAGAGATATAGTATGTTACATACACTAAAACAAATGAATCTAAAATATCATTGAGGGGTTTAATTTAGTCAAGTACTGTCATTTTAAATAGGTAACTGTTGAGGCAGATAAAAGAATCTACTTCCAGTGACTTGGGAGAGAGTGACATTTGATTCATGTTCTTCACATTTGTACCCAGTAGGAAACCATCTGATAACGTGAGATCCCGTATATCCTTCACATAATTCAGAGATTCTAACAGTGTATCCAGCACTCAAGGGTATCGTGCAGATTTGTGGATTCCCTGTAGTACCTCTGGTTCAGAAATCAATAATTATTCTGACACAAAAATGTCGTGGGTTTGGTTGTTGGATTTCTGGATTTTGAGTGGAGAAAAAGCGTAGGTGAGAAAAGGGAGAAATATTTTTCTTGTTAGTTTTTATATATATATTTTTTAAACTGGATACAAGTGGAGGCTGTGTAAACATTAACACGTAAGAATGAATATATTTTAAAATTAGTTTTACTTAATAAATATTCTAAATCAAACCAGCACTAATTTTCCCCTTTTATATGCTAGTCTTTTGTCTTCTAAACAGCTTATTTTCTGGTATGTTTTATGGTCTTCCCAGAAACTGTAATGGAATTACAGCCCTACTCTGGACAAGCAGAAGTAAATCATACAGTTTACAGGAAAAATGTGTAGTCTCAATTCAGGAAATTGGAGATCTGCTTCTATCTGTGCCACAGCTTGTCTTATATAATCCTTTGCAAGATACTCTATTTGCTCACCAGTATTTATCTCATAGAATCATAGAATGTTAGGCGTTGGAAGGGACCTCTGGAGATCAAGTCCAGCCCCCCTGCCAAGCAGGACCATAGAATCTAGGGCAGGTTACACAGGAACGCATCCAGAGGGGTCTTGAAAGTCTCCAGAGGAGACTCCACAACCTCCCTGGGGAGCCCGTTCCAGTGCTCTGTAACCCTCACAGTAAAGAAGTTCCTCCTCATG
>JAVSBS010003120.1:0-16316 GCA_033124195.1 Coracias cyanogaster
CCCGGGATCCTTGGGGGGGGGGGCAAAGGTCTATGCAAAGGCTCATGGGAGCCGCAAAGCATTACTGGGAAAGGAGTTCAATGCCTCAGTGAGACATAAATCTCCGTTCACCACAAATCCTATGTGATAATCTCCTATGGCATCTTAGATGGCACTGAATAGCCAAGTTTCTGCAGCTGAAATGGAGCTCGGATCACTCTTGACTACAGACACTACCTCCTACTTCCAGGCAACTAGAATTGTCAGTCTGTTTGAATTGATCCCTCTCTCAAGTAGCCACAAATAGTACCAAGTGTCTGTTTCTCTGGTGCTATTTCACTTGTGCGTATTTATTAAAGGACCAGCTACAAAAAATAATAAACATTCTTTCTTTTTTCTTTCTTTTGCAGAGTGATTATTAACAAGAAAATTGCCTATAATCCCAAGAGATTTAGACTTTCTCTGCAATCAGAAACAACAAGATGGAAAAACACTTATGACATACACCCTTTTATTCCTTTGGATAATTATTTTTTTCTTCCTAAAAGAAAAAATGTTCTCAGCTGTTCTTGACTGGAACTGTTATGGCTGAAAAGAGGAGTGAAGAAGGATATCAGACTTCTGAAATTTAATTTTAGCTCTTATGATGTTCCATCTAACACCTCTTTCCCCAGACAATAACAATTTTGCAGGAACAAGTTCAGAGTTTGTTTTCTTCTTAGTGGAACAACACTTATAGGAGAACTGCTGTACATATAATATGTAATGTGAAGTGTAATCTCAGTTGACAATCTTAAACAGAAAAGTTGAAGTTTAAATATGATGATGAGCTGTATCTGCAAAAAAAAGATGATCTGCCTAGAAAGCAGTGAAGCTTATTTGTAAGAGCTCTTAGATAAAAAACACTGTCAGAAGAGGTGGAAGTCAGCTGTTTTTCAGGCTAGATATTGGTAGCTCAGAAGTGTGAAAGCCTTTAGAGTAATCAATTATAAGTAGACCTGAATGGAAAATTGTTTTCCACGCCAAGTTTTTTATAATTTGGAAAAAAAAAAAGAAAAGAAAGAATTTTAAGTGAAAAAATTAAGGGGTTTCAAAGTATTTTCATGTAACAGGAATACACTCAACATTTAGACTCATGCTCAAATTATGGCTCTGTGTGAGTCAAACTATGGACCTAAATGTGGGTCCTGTAGCATAACTGTGTTATTGGTTATTATTAGACAGAAATATTATCATAGATTTGGTAATACTTTTCCTGAAAAATTTAGCTGCAGCCGACATATTTATGAAAAGCATGACTAATTTAATCAGATTTTTAAAAGCAAATAAAATAAAACAAAAACAAAATCCCAAACCCAACATCTTTTCCTCCCCCCAAAACATCTTTTTTAAAAAGTACTTTGTTCCTGTAATAAGTGTTAAAGTTGAAAAAAATAAGTACATTGTGGAGAAATACACTGAATGAGACTTCATCTCATTCAAAGTTTAAAGAAACTTTGTTTTCTTTAAATGCTAAATTATAATTATGAATTAAGAGCTACCATCCTACATGTATTTACTATTTACATGATCATATGATCATATAAATCACTTTTGAATGCATCACTTCTGAATACAAAGTCAAATAAAGCTCATATCAGTACTGAAGTCAGTTTAAACTAACCTTGTTCTAAAAGAGGATATTCAAAGAGTTGTCTGCTACTGATAGGCAATTTAAAGAATAGTTCTTTTCCATTTTCAGCTACTTATTTACAATATGTGAGACTTCATATTTTTTGTAGCACTCATTCTGCTTGACAAAACTACATAAGGAAGCTTAAGGTTATTTAAGGTGGCTTGTTCTAAGCATGATCAAAAGTGTCATATGAGGACCCAGAAAGCCTAGGATTTGTAATAGTCTGAAAGAAGAAACTATCTGAAATAAGGAGAATTGTATACTGAGGGGGAAGGATGTAACACAAAAAGTTGAAGTATTTCCAGAGGCAGAAAGAGATGGCACCTGAATGTCAACTAGATGGACTAAAATTATTTAATTGTGTGGCAGCTCTAAAAGCAACTATGGAATCCTAGGTGACATTTGGTCATTTGTGAGAGGGTATCAGTGCTTCCTTAAGTCACAAGAACGAGGCATCTCGGTTTATTGGGTTGGCACCTCTTAACAATGCTGATGTAAGAGGCCCACAGAGTGACCTTCAATATGGTGGTATGAGATATAGATTCTGGTACATATAGCACAAGTAGGCAGGTGTTATGGGAAGAAAAAAAAAAAAAAAAGAAATAAAGAAAAGGGGAAAAAATAATTTGTAGTTATTGAAAAACCAAAGTTATTCATGAATATTTGCCTAGGAACTTGCATCCAATCAGCAAGCCACAATGTGGAGCAGCCCACAAATTAGTAAAGATCAACCTATATGGAAGATGGTCTCCACCTCATAAAACTCATCAGTCTCAACCCAAAAGGCCATCATTACTCTTGGGGACATTTGATGGCTAAGGACCTCTGAGAGTTCCAAGGAACAAGTACTCATGGCTAGAGCTGCCTGATGTTCTCAGGTTCAGCTGCCTACTTCTCCTGACCTCTGACATCCACTGTTTCTGTTGGCAAGGAAGGGTGAAGCAGAGATAGCCACTTTTCTGTAACTTTGTAGTGGTTTTTTGCATTATTTATCACTTTGACACCCTGACAATAAATATCCAAACTCCTTCACACAGATCCAATTATTGCGTCTCACTTAATGCATGTTTAGTTTGTTCTGATCTAAACCATAACAAAAAGTAGAGTATATGCTATAAATTATTACCGAAAAATAATTGTATGATTGATACATGGTCATGCCTTCTAAGCATTACAGTTGTGTATGTATAGCCTCCATATTTTACTTCTTAAATAAAAAATTACATATAAAAAAAGGTTAGTAAATATTTAGTCTCTTGATCTATTCATATTTATTCCCACTCCTCAGGGGAAAAAGTTTCTTATGGTAATTTTTTGATACTGATGCTGTAAAAATTTATTAAAAATGACATCACGATCATTCATTATAACTATACTATCTGATACTTGAACTTCGACATCTGTACAAGCTTAAACTATTTTGCATACAACTTAAATTTACTCTTTTTGTCTGATTTATGAGATTTTATTCTAAAGAATATGAAATTAAACCAGTGCTACTTATCAAATATCTAATCAAGTATGAATATTCTAATTGCATTTCTGAGTGGATGAAATGATTATTCACAATAAGATGGTAATTATAATCAAACATGGGTTTTTACCACACAAGGGAAAGGTCTTGGTAGTGTTAAGTATCAATTCAAACAGAAATAATGCTGTATCAAATACATTATACTTCATGGACACTTGATTCTTCACCTTTAGAAGATAATGGAAAAATCAAATATACCTGAAGAGCACTCAGAGTATACTAACTTTAAATGTTTTCAACGTTCAAGAGGAAAAATTACTTAGGTAAAGATGGGATTTCACTCATCTAAATATATTTAGCCAAAAAATAAATTCTGTCTCAGAACTACTAAAGGTTCTTGTGCCTGCTTAAACACACGTTGCATTCCCAGGTTTGAAGTAGATACCTAACCTTTAAACAGTGTCTAAATGAATCACTTTTTAAGGATATGCAAGAAACTTCCAAAGCCTTGGTAATAAGCCAGGTCTTCCTTAAAGACAAACACCTAGTAAACTGTAAGTCTAAACACAAAATTTGTGACACTATAGGGCAGCCTTTCTTGGAAAGACAGTAGTGATTGAGGTGACATCCTGAGGACCTTTTAGTCTTCTTGTACAGTCCCACTGATGAGAACATCGGGGACATAGTCACGATGAAAAAGTACTTAGAATTTTCCTGTGCAAACTTATTTCCATATAACTAAGGTATTTAAAGACAGCACTTTCTTTATCTTCATCTCTAAGTCCAGAAAAAAAGATGAAATTCCTACCTATGAGCAGTCTAGAGCAAGATCATCTGGCCTATACCCAAGAAATGGAAGATGCATTTATACAAAGTGAAAAAAATCTGCAAAATATTCAGAAAATAAAATACTAAGTACACAGGATAGAGTGTGAAGAAAACTTAGAGTTTAAGCCCACAAATCACGTACAAGTCAGGAAGAATCAGAGACATTAGATAAGCCATGTTTAAACAATATAAAACCACAAGGGACAAACTGAGAAAAATATATCCTTTATATCTAATTCTTTTATTTTTAGCTGACATTCAATATGACAAAAATAGATGTACTCTTGTAAGACATGCTTCTTCCTCTTTAATTGAAAAAACATTAGTAGACTTGTCTGGTAGAAAGCAAAACAAAGTAACATAACTTTCTCATAGTAAAGGGTGGATACAATTTTTATAATTAAATACAACTGAATTTGAAGGAGAAAATAAATATTTTGAAAACTCAGACACTAGATTTTTCTTACTACAGCCTTTCATCATTTAACGTATCTCCTTTTCCAGTCAATAGTACATATTCTTATAGTGAAAGTAAAGCAAATATTTAAGCACTTTGTGTAATTATTTCTTGATCATACAATACTTTGGGTGACCATGTCCTAGAATTCATGATGGAACTCTGATTTTATGCAAAGTTCAGTACAGGTAAGATGACTTACTATTTTATTCATCTATCTGTTCATCTAGCTACATGACAGGTGAATGGTATACAGGTCTTTAAGCTAGACCATCAGTTATATTGTTCTTCATCATGTAACAACTTGGTGATTTTCATGGACATTCAACATATTCCACGAAAAGGAAGTCTTTCTGAAGTTCAGTAAATGGGGTCAAATGACCTCAACATTTCTCATTAGTAAGGAGAGAGATCAATAATCCGACAGCATAGGACAAACACTTTTTAAAAGGTACCTGGCGGAAGCTGCAGTCATGGCCTTTTGAAGCACAAAAGATAAGACAAGCATAGATCTGACTTTTTTCCTCTTTTCTTTCATTCTTCATTGAAATACTTTTCTAATTTGCCAACTTCTTTGTTAAATGTAGCAATTTCTGCCTATGTTTCTGTGTGTGGTTTCCTAATAACTCCAAATGTATTGTGCCTCCACATCTTTGAGAAGGATACAGTACACACAGGATGCAGCTTAAAATAGCTTTAGATAGACAATAGTTTCATTAGGAGAGTCTTTAGATTCCAAAATGTGTTAAATTATTGTTATCTTCATGGTCTGAAGAATTCTTTATAGAGCTTATTTCAATGAAGAGGTTTTGATCATCTTTTTGTAAATAGCTTCAGTCTTCTTTTATAAAATATACAGGGGAGCTGTATTTTCTAGGTAATTTTGCCACAGTTTATGCTTTTATAAAAAATGCATAGTCACTTCTTTCACTCATATCTTTGTAGGATGTTATTACCCCTTTTTGAAGACTTCTGAAAAGAAGGGACAGTGTAAAAAATGCAGATATGTCTTTAGTAGATTCAAATCTATGTAGAATTTCATTAGGAAAAAACAGAACAAATTATGTCTCTTTTAACCTTGATAAATTATGACTACAAAAAATTAAATAAAAAGAAAATATTGCAAACCTGGTTGTTTCTTTCAGGAGAAAACTAGTACTTTACTATATTGTTTCCACCACGATATTTCACAAATGTTTGAGCTGGACCATTTAAAGCTCGATCCAGTGCTGGGTATAGTTAAGAATCTGTAGTTCAATTAACTCAGTTTCTGTTCTAAGAATCCATTTCACTTGACCTTATCTCTAAAACCTATGATACAAAAAGAAAATAAGTAAGAAGTAAATAAGAAGGCAAGTTTTTCCATTAAATGTCATCAAAGACCCCTGCTCCTTTTCTTGACAATATATTCAAGTTAGGCATTTTTTTAAGACTGAAAACTGTAATTAAATTGATTATACTATACTTTCATATATTTTCTAATATTTTTCTGTTTCTATTGTCAATTACAAGTGTTTGATAAGTATGAAAAGAACCAGTTCTGTGGGACGAAGGAATCATAGAGTCATTAAGGTTGGAAAAGACCTCTAAGATCAACAAGTCCAACCATCAGCCCAGCACTACCATGACCACTAAACCATTTTCTGAAGTGCCATGTCTACATATTTTTTTTAAACACCTCCAGGCACAGTGACTCCACCACCTCCCTGGGCAGCCTGTTCCAACGCATGACCAATGTCAGTAAAGACATTCTTCCTAATATCCAATCTAAACCTCCCCTGGTGCATTTTGAGGCTGTTTCCACTTATTCTATTGCTAGTTACTTGGGAGAAGAGACCAACACCCACATCTCTACAACCTGCTTTCAAGTAGGAGTAGAGAGCACTAAGGTCTCCCCTTGTCCTTCTCTTCTCTAGACTAAAGTGTCCCAGTTACCTCTGCCACTCCTCATAAGACATGTTCTCCAGACCCCTCACCAGCTTCATTCCACTAAAGTGCCCTGTTTGCAGTTAAAATTGAAAATGTAAAATAAACAAAAGGTATTAACATTTTCCAGTTTCTGTAAACAAACTTGAAAATGATCTGAATTATATACATCTCTCCAACAGAATTTTTCAGATCATATTCATAGCTGATAGATAAACAAGCAATGGGCTGAATCCTCAGATAAAACCTTTATGTCTCTGCAAACCATGTCAAAACTCTTGTCATTTATGAAGTCAAGAACTCAACCATAACTAAGAATAATAAAGTTGATTACATCCTTATGTGAACTCTGTGCCACAGTGTAATTATGAATTAGAAGAGTCAGTACCTTATAATGTAAATTTCAGTAATCTGCTGCAGCCCAATAATTAATCTAAAGCCTGACTAAAATTGTATTCTAAAAAAACCACCAAACTTCATATTGACACTTACACTCCATTTCAAGTTTAACATAGTACTCTAGAGTGCACAGGGATAGATTTATAATATACAGATAACAATTCTTAATATTCTAAATATATATAAATAAAAAGCCTCCATTTTTTACTTCTAAGAACTTTTAGAGATAAGTGCAATAAAAGCTTGATTTGCCTACTCAATTAATCTTTGAGGTTTGAATCTGAAATATGAAACACTTGACTTCTTTCCTCTTCACATGTAACTAAAAATATTGCTACACTATCATGTCTGTAGATATAAATAGAATTAATTACTACAGAGCATATTATCCACGCAGTCATGTGTCTAAAAAAGTAATAAATCACAACATAAAAATTTGTATTCACATTAGTAAACAAAATAGCGTGCACACATGAGCTTTTCTCAGAAGGTGGTGGTGCTAATCTATGTCAAGAGAGAATAAAGCCAATATAAAAAATTTGTTGTCACTGGTTCTAAAGAGACATTTAAGTTTTTTTTTTTTTAAAAAAGACAAAAATGGTTGACATCTTCCTGACTGAAAGCTGAATACAAGCTTACAGTGTTGGGCTTTATCTAAGCATCTTGAGGTAAAACCTCACTTGTGTAGAATGTATGGTAAGCATGCCTTAGCTGTACAAAGATAAGTAGTTTTTATGAAAGAACATGTATGTCATAATGCAATCTACATGATAACACAATAAAAATACTTGCAAATTATTGTTTAATTTTCTTTATACTGAATATTTTTTACATAAAATAGGCTCAATTTTTCAGAGAACCACAGCTACTGTGTGTGACAGTCCTATAAAGTCTGCAAATAAGCATCCCACATGAATTCTAGATTCAGCAACGAAGTAGTTTCTTTCTATATTCTTCACTTTTTTCTACTAACACTGACAAGGAAGAAAGGTATGTTTTTAAGGAACTATTTTAAAAACCTATTACAAAAAAGGCAAAAAATCAATGGTTCCCTCCATAAAAGTCATGCAGGCAAACAGAAAACTAGAATACTTTGTGAGTGACTGTACATCAGATGGCAGAAATCAATAGTTTCCGGAAAGAAGGTATCCTTAGGGATAGAAAGCTTCAAGCTATGAATAGAATAGTAGCTTCAGTGTTCAGCATTCACAGAACTGATAATACAGTTTCTAATCCCTGCACCAAGAGTGGGTAAAAAAATACAGTGTTTCCAAAGTTTTAATGATCCAGGGTGAATACATTATGCTATCTTTCCTGCTGAGCTGCTTGAGCCCTTCTTTACCTGAGGGATATGTTAAAAGACCAATCAAACGATTCAGAAAACCATGCAGCTTAACCCGCAATATTGGAATTATGTTTACCCTTCCTTCTGGATTCCCTCATGGCCGCAGCTTGATTTTATAGTAACAAAGACTATATTGATATGAAGAAAGATAAAGACTTTTTGTAGTTTCCGTAAACCTGTTTTGTGCATTAAGCTCACATTGAAGTAAAAAACCTGAACAAACATAGGGCTTCCTAGTGTCTGGGATTAAGTCTTGTCACTCCATGGTAGTGTTCCAACTCCACATCTTCATTATTAATTTATCTCTTCCCATGTTCGAGGTTCCATGTAAAGAAAAACTGTGCCTGTAGAGTAATAGTGTGTCCCAGCTGATAACATCAAAATCTACTGACGGGAAACTAGGATGGAATGACTTTAGAAACATATTCAGCATCAGGTTAGTTGATTGTAATTGTCTTTCAGGTTAATCAACCTGGCATCCATACTGCATTCACGTTAGTTTGCTTCTAGTGTCTCTTTTGTAGAGAACTACCTAACTCCAAACAAAACAGATTCTACTAAGATGACTTTGAGGGCATATTTCACACCATAGATTATTCTCTAAAATCAGTAAAAGAAAAATCAACCTGGTGTAGGCTCTTTTAAACAGATGAATAGAGAAGGAAAGAAAGACAAGAAAGATGGAAGAAAAGATGAATGGACAGAAAGACAGACAGATGAGCAGACGATAAGGAAGGAAAGTAGGAAGGCAAGGAAGGAGGGAAGAAATGCATTTATTTCACATATTTTTAACAGAGGAGATTATTCTTTAGGGGCCCGGAAATGCCATGAGGACTGGGAGGACTCAGGACCAAATGTTCTGTAGTTTGATCATCTGACTTTAGAGATTAAACAGTAGAAATGTGTCTGGAAACCATTCTGCTCTGCCAGAACTTGAGGGTAGGATGTGCTCCCTGGGTTCACTTCCTTTATCCGTACAGATGTAGCTATAGAGAATATTGCATAGGGCTAATTATTAATTTCCAAAATTAACTTAAGAAAGGGTTCCCTTAGAGATTTCTGGATTGCCACTTTTTAACCACAAAAATTGTGAAGACAGAGATTATAGTCTTTGAAGGGAACAAGTTATCAGTCTTTCAGATGTACTAACCCCAGCTTGCAGAGACAGAGAAAATCTGTCATTAAGTAAGCTATACTTCTGCCAAGGTTATTAGATATACAGAGGCAATATTTGTTCAACCTGAATCTTCCTTCATGCCAAAGTGTGTTGGGGGTTAGATTTGCTTCCCTTTTGTTCCTTTTTACGTATAGAATTTTTTCCCATAAGTTACTAGGGAACTAAGGATTGGGTAGTTAAGAGGAACAAAAGCCGGGGTGGGCAGGGGGTGTTTCGTGGCAGTATTCCCTAGATGGGAATTCATCTCGAGGGACAGAGATATCTCGATATTTGGGCTGGTAAAAAGGGGGGGAGGGGTCAGTTTCTCTCTCTCTTTGGCTTGGGGCTTTCGCAGGAGAAGGTTGCTGCTTCTGCCGCGAGGTGAGCCTTCTGTAGCCCTTTGACTGGGACTTTATTATCATTTATCTCACTTAAAGGAAGACTCGGTTTCCACCTGCCCGGGACCGAGTTCTCGCTGTCCCTTGCCCAGCTGGGAGCAGGACTGCCGCTGTTCCCCCCCTCCCCCCCCAGCCTCCCCCCAGCCGCTGCCTCTCCTTCGACTCTGCTCTGGTTTTCTGCCTTGCATCCCCTGTCTGCCTCGTCCTGCCGTCCCAACTTGCTGTTCCCCCGAGAGTTCTGCTGGGGCACAGGAGTCAACTCCCCCAGGTGAAGCCCAGCTCTCCTTCTTCTCTTCTCACCGCCATTACCACCACATGCTACCGGAGCCGCGCGGCCCCAGCACCCCCCCCTTGCAGATGCCGTAACACCTGCCCTGCCTGCCGGGAACCTCCAGCGCCCCCTGCTGACTGAGACCATCACTACACCCGAGGGAAGGTGCCCACGGGCCAAAGAGCTGTGACCGGTTTTCTGGTCCTGTTTTGCGACCAATTGTTGTATTAATTGTTGTTTGTTTGTTTTAGTATATACACACTAGTAAAGAACTGTTATTCCTATTTCCTATATTTTTGCCTGAGAGCCCTTGATTTTGAAATTACAATAATTTGGAGGGAGAGGGTTTACATTTCCCATTCCAAGGGAGGTACCTCCCTTCCTAGCAGACACCTGTCCTTCAAACCAAGACAAAGTGAGAACCACTAAAGGAGTTCCTTATACCTCTGAGGGGATCCCTGCTGATCTGAGAATCCCAAGGAACTGCAGGTGTCAAACAGCAGGGTTAAGAGCTCTGGAGCATTTTAAGTTTCAAGTCTTTTTTCCTTCCATCACTGCAAGTCATTTCATACTATCCATTTCACTATGGTTCTTAGGAAATAAAACCCACATTTGACACATTGCATGCAAATATATACTTGAAGCTATTGTCTAACCATACAGTATGAAAACCCAGAAAGATGTCAAGGTTGCACTGGAAAGGTGGAATGAATCAGATTTGTCACGTATTTGACACTTAGATTTTCAATATAGTTCGTATAAACTTACCACTACATCCTAACACTTTCATATGATTTAGCACACATGATAAGTCCAAGTCCTTGTCTGGAGTTCTTGTCATGTCAAAAAATGTACACAAAAGAACTACATAACCAAATGTATACCTTCCAACCATTCTATGTGCTGTATTGAGTGTTTTCTTTATGTTGTGCTGCTTTTGCAGGTGTTATCTAGAATAGGTAGGCTGATCCAAAACTTAAAGAAAAAGGCATTATAATTTTCACATTTGTGAGTTTGAAGTATACCTTTTCAGCCAGAGAGAAAATATCAGACTCTATTCAAACACTACATTTTCTGCCATGTCTTTCTGAGGTAACTATCAGATCAGAACTTGGAAAATAAAATAATGTGTAATTACTAGACAACAGGCAGATATGCTTTTAAACAACAAACTAATTAAAGGATCATGCTGTTGCCCTTGGTTTATTTAATATAACAATCCAGAAAACTACAACCTATAAACATTTATTGGTTTGCATTTCAGTGTATAATAAATTATCACAGTAATTTTTATTGTTGTGATAGCATGGTATAGTAGGGCTCCTTTCTTTTGTGAGCTGTTTAAAACTGTATTTTCAAAAGGAAGTGAAAAAGAGATTAAGTCGTCAAAAATAATTATAGTAAGAACACAGAGATACAGACCTACCATGAACTGGCAGAACATTTTATAATGGTTCTCTTTATAAAATCAGCTTTCATATATTTTGTTAGTCAAACAAGTTAAATTTAAATTAATTCTATCAGATTTTTTAAAATGTTATTATTATTTAGATATCTTATGAGGTCTGCTTTGTACTATCATTTTTGTTATTGGTGTCTTAAAGTAACAACAAAAAAAATTCCACTATAACATAGTCAGTTTCTTATCAATCTAAATAAGAAATAACATCTCTTTTTTTAATTCAAGACCCACTCCCTTTTCTAACTGACAGCGGAAAATTATTTTGTGCTACCTTTTTTTGTATTTTGTTTGAATAATGTGCTCTATATAAAAGAAACATAAGATAAAAGCTTTACAAACTCAAGGCAAGCTTTTTTTGCAAGTGGAGGATAATGACTCATTTATAACTCTAAATGTACTTTCAGTAGCAAAAAATACTCCAGATTTCTTTTTATGTTTTCAACTTCAGAGGACATTTTATTGGGAGAGACTTAGGTTCCCCACAGTGTGAGATCAGAAAGTAACTCTCTGGTGCCTGTCATAAATCTCCTGTGTGCATGCCAAAATATCAGTAGTGCATCTCGATGCAGTCATAGATTTATGGAATGTTTTGGGTTGGATGGGTCCATTAATGACCATCTAGTTGAATCCCTCTGCTGGGAGAAGGGATGTACTTAACTAGATGAGGTTGCTTACAGCTCTATACAACCTGACTTTGAATGTTTCAGGGATGGGGCTTCTAACACCTCACTGGGCAACCTGTTACAGTGTTTAAGCACCCTCATTGTAAAAAAATTCTTCCTTATACCTCATCTAAATCTAACTTCTTTCAGTTTAACACTATCACCCCTTGCCCTGTGGCAAAAGGTCCTCTAAAAAGATTGATTCTTACAGGCCTCCTTTAAGTACTGAAAGGCCTCAATAAGGTCTCCCCAGAGCCTTCTCTTCTCCAGGTTGAACAATTCCAACTTTCTCAGCCTTTCTTCATAGTACACGTGTTCCTGCCCTCTGATCATATTGCGGCACTCCTCTGAAGGTATTCCAAGAGATTCATGTCCTCCTTGTGCTGAGGTATCCAGAGCTGGATGCAGTTTTCCAGGTAGGGTCTCAGCTAACTTTTCTATCTCAGCTGGTATTTCTATCTCACCTGATAGAAATATGAAATGAAGGGCATGTAAGATACAAAATAGTTGAATTTGTATGGAAGAAAGTATTTAAACACTCTGTAATGAATTTAGTAATTCTATGTTGCTTGATTTTCCTAGTTGGGCAGCTGAGCTTGCCACAGCTACACTGACAGACACACAGCAAAAAGTGTTTATGCAAGGTAACACTTCAGCAAATAAAATCTCTAAGCAGTAAAAATAACTTCAAAAGAACAGTCCAAGTGATTAGGAAGTAAACAGAGTGTGGTGGGTTAACCCTGGCTGAGCACCAGGTGCCCACCAAGTTGCTCTGTCACCCCCCCTTTTCCCCCTCTTCCTCCTCAGCAGAGCAAAGAAAAAGGGGAGGAAAATAAGATGAGAAACAAAAGCAGTTTAATAATAGAAGAAAAGCCAAGCAAATCAGCACGCGGAAGCAAAGGAAAACAAAGTTTTATTCTCTACTTCCCATCAGTAGGTGGTGTTTGGCCATTCCCTGGGAAGCAGGGCTCCAAGACGTGTAGAGGTTGCTCTGGAGGACAATGGAATGGCTCCTCCTCTCCTCCTCCTTTTCCCTAGCTTTTTAGCTGAGCTGACATCATATGGTATGGAATATCCGTTTGGTCATTTTGGGTCAACTGTCCTGGTTGTGTCCCCTCCCAAGATCTTGCCCACCTCATCCCACTGTGGAGGGAATGTTGGGAAGAGCCTTAGTGCTGTGTGAGCACGGCTCAGGAGCAGTCACAACACGGGTGTGTTATCAACACCCTTCTAGCTCCCAGCGCAAAACACTGCACTATGAGGGTTGGTATGTGGAAAACCAGCTCAGCCAGACCCACTACACAGAGTTAGAAGAACAAAAAAATATTTAATGATACAGCAAATCTGTTTTCCTTTAGGAAATTTGTACTTTAAATAAGCTTGAGAATGGATGTGTATCATAAACTACTTTGAGGTTTCAGTCTTTCAGTTTTCCAGATAAAGCATCTGACTTTATTGATGTATGTATATCTTTGCAGGCTTCACTTTTGGCCTTTTCCCCACACAAAATAACATTGTGTATAAGGAGGTTGTTCCTAAGTCTCAACCTGCAATAATGTCAAGATGCAGCTGTTCCCAAGCACAGAAGCTCAGAAGTGTGCACAAGTTCACCAGATTAGAAGATACTTCAAAACAAAAGGTTTTGTAGGATCATATAATTGTTTAGGTTAGAAAAGACCTTTAAGATCATCAAGTCCAAGTATTAACACAGCACTGTGAAGTCCACAACTAAACCATGTACCTGAGCACCACATCTACATGTCTTTTAAAGACCTCCAGGGATGATGACTCAACTACTTCCCTGGGCAGCCTATTCCAGGGCTTGACAAACTTTTGATTTGACAACCTGTGACAACCTTTTTGACAACATTTTCTTCTTACCAAAGAAATCAGAAAGCAAGCATACAATCTTAGGGTAAAAGATACGGGACATGACAGGTATTTCATCAGCTCCTGCTCTTGAAAGTCTGTACCCCAAAGCTCTGACTCACTTCAGATACAACCAAAAGTTCTATAAATATATATGTTTTAGATGACATTTTATATATGTATATAAATAATTTTAAATAAAAGGGAAATGGCTTCAAGTTGCACCAAGGGAGGTTTAAGTTGGACATTAGGAAACATTTTTTCACTGAAAGGGTTCTCAAGCACTGGAACAGGCTTCCCAGGGAAGTGGTTGAGTCACCATCACTGGATGTGTTTAAAAGCTGTGTAGATGTAGTACTTAGGGACATGGTTTAGCAGTGGAGTTGGTAGAGTAGGGTTATAGTTGGACTGGATGATCTTAAAGGTCTTTTCCAACCTAAATGATTCTATGATTCTAAGTATGCTGTTAAATTGTTTTCTGCCACAGAATGCTGCAGTATCAAGGTATCCATTAACAGATACAATTTTTTCTGTATCGGAATGGTTTGATACTTTTTAGCTCACCATCCTTCACTATCTATAAAAACGTACTATCATTAAGTGATTTTAAATGAGGTGAACATGCGAAATCTACACCTTCAAATTATCTGAATTCCTTCCAAAGTTCAAGGAGCCGTCCAAGCTTCTTAGCTCCACCACTGCATAACTCTTCCTTCGCTGGCTAGCACTTTCACAGGTAAAGCTTTAAATTCAGTTTAGGGGACTACAGAGGCCTGGAATTATTACCAAGAGGCAATATGAGAAATATGGGGAAGAGAATTTAAATGTATGCATCTGAGCCACCTTGTGCCTTTTGGCCTTAAGCCTGGAGAATAGACCTTGGAATATATTCTTTATTGAATAGATGTGGCTTGGAAATCCAGGTATCCAGAAAAGTGTACTGTTCTTGATATGTCACCACTTCATAAAACCAATGACCTCAAGTGGTTTCCTTCCTCATGTTTCATTGTTTTTGCTCAATGATGAGAATATATTTTTACTTATTTTTTATTTTAATTTTTAACATATATAAACAGATACAACAGTTTTTCACAGAACCTATTTGACGTGCTTTTCTTTGGATGTAATACTACTACTGCTATGTATTTTTAAAATTATTATAACAAAAATCAGTTCTAATTGAATCTTATCTTCCACTAAAACATTTGTTTTCTTTCTTGTATTTCAATTGATAAAATATTTGTTTTTAAAAATGATGATGCTTCACACTTACAAGTTTTTCATATGGAACTTTTCCAATTTTAGTTTTAACAAAGAGTACTGTGGCTTATATTAGTTCTTTAAGTGTGGGGCTTCTTCTAATTTGCATATTTGCACATTTACACTCACCACCGAAGTTAAGGTGGATTTGTAAATACAAATTAAAGTAAGATTTTACAAAAAATACCTGTACAATTGCATGTACTGTCATAAAATGAGTATGCCATTAAAGATATGACACCTCTTGTTTTTGAATTTCAGATAATGATGGTTTTCACCATCCAGTGGATCCAGGCAAGTCCCAGTTTAGTCCTTTGCATGGGGCAGAAGTAAGAGGAAGAACTTGTAGAATCATAGAATTATAGAATTATTATGGTTAGAGAGGACCACCATGATTATCAAGTCCAAACTTCATTATAACATCTCTCTAGCCACTAGACCATAGCCTTAAGTGCTACATCTACTCGTTTTTTAAACACCTTCAGGAATGCTGACTCCACCACCTCCTTGGGCAGTCCGCTCCAGTGCCCAGTCACTCTCTCAGTAAAGAATTTCTTCCTAATATCCAATCTAAACCTCCCCTGATGCAACTCGAGGCCATTTCCTCTCGTTCTGTGATTATAATTTGGGAGAAGAAACCAACACCAGCCTCACTACAACCTCCTTTTAGGTAGTTGTAGAGAGCAAGAAGGTTTCCTCCTAGCCTCCTCTTCTCTAAGCTAAACAGCCTCAGTTTCCTCAGCCACTCTTCATAAAGCATGCTTTCCAGACCCCTCACCAGCTTTCTTGCCCTTCTCTGGGCAGCACCTCAATGTCCTTCTTCTACTGTGGTGCCCAGAACTGGACACAGTACTAAAGGTGTGGTCTCAAGAGTTCCAAGTACAGGGGCATGATCACCTCCGTCCTGCTGGTCACACTGTTTCTGATACAGGTGTCGCGGTCCGGACGCAAGTGTCCATGCTGATTCTCAAAAGGGAAGGGGATTGAGGGCAAAGCGAGATGCTTCCTTCCCCAGACTCATAGGCAGTTACAGAGACCAATGGGTATTTAACGAATTTATTACCACCTATATTCACATAAACAGTATATACTCTATAAAAATATCACAATACACTACACCCACCCACTCACTCTCCCTTCCCTGAGGAGAACTAG
>JAVSBS010003122.1:0-19345 GCA_033124195.1 Coracias cyanogaster
GCAGGGAATTGTAGAGAGCAAGAAGGTCTCCCCTGAGCCTTCTTTTCTCCAGGCTCAACACCCCCAAGTCCCTCAGCTGCTTCTCACCACACTTGTGCTCTGGACCCTTCCCCAGCTACATTTCCCTTCTCTGGACACTCTCCATCCCCTCAATGTCCTTGTAGTGAGGGGCCCAAAACTGAATCCAGGGTTCAAGGTGCAGCCTTACTAGTGCTGGCATGCTCTGAGGCCAGAGAGCCCTGGCTTGGGATGGAGCCAGCAGCATGGGGGACGCAGCATCTCACCCCACCTCATCCCCGCAGGTGGACGGTGGCTGGGCGAAGTGGGCACCCTACGGGCAGTGCTCGCGGACGTGCGGTGGTGGGGTGCAGCTGGCCAAGCGGGAGTGCACCAACCCGGTACCTGCCAATGGGGGCTCCTACTGCGAGGGCATCCGCGTCAAGTACCGCTCCTGCAACCTGGAGCCCTGCTCTGCTGCAGGTAAGGGGCTGGAGCTCAGCTTGCTCAGTGTTCATGACCTACAGCAACCCCATAGAACCAGCGCTGCAGGTCCAGGCTGGTCCCCAATCCCATGCGCATCCTCATTTTTTTCCAGTGCCAGGGAAAAGCTTCCGTGAGGAGCAGTGTGAAGCTTTCAATGGCTACAGCCACAGCACCAACCGCCTCACCGCTTCCATCTCCTGGGTCCCCAAATACTCCGGCGTCTCGCCCCGGGATAAATGCAAGCTCATCTGCCGAGCTAACGGCACTGGCTACTTCTATGTGCTGGCACCCAAGGTTGGTGAGAAACCCCCAGGATCAGCGTCTGGGTTGTAGGATGACTCCTGGAAAAGAATAAGTTTTCCTTGTCTGGTGGGCAGGTGGTGTTAGATGAGGTTGTTGAGGAGGAGAAACCACCAGGCTGGTATGAAACAGCCTGTATGTGTCCACTTACTTCTTTCAAGGCTGGAGTTGGGCCATGAAGGGGCTTCCTCTGGGATACGCCCATGGTCCTGAAATAGAGGATGATAATTATAGGGCTGGGGATGTGAGCTCCATCCCCAGTGCAGCCTGCTCCCTTTGCACCAACACAACAGAAAGGGCAGAAAAGGGGATGGAGAAGAAAAAGGATCCATTCTCAGACAGCTCTTCTCAGAGACTCTAAAAAGCCTGACTGCAAAGCAGAGCGAGCAGAGGGTGACAAGGTGCCTGCTAACACCTCATCAGAACCTGTTGGATAGATCAGAGTGTCCCCAGGCTGGATGGCTGCAGCTGAGGGGGGTTTGTCGGGTGGCACAGGGAAATGCAGCAGCTTGTTTTGCTCACCCTTGTGCAGGTTGTGGACGGCACTCCATGCTCGCCAGACTCCACCTCAGTCTGCGTCCAGGGTAAATGCATCAAAGCGGGCTGTGATGGGAAGCTGGGCTCCAAGAAGAAGTTTGACAAATGCAGTGTCTGCGGAGGAGACAACAAGAGCTGCAAGAAGGTCTCGGGCTTGTTCACCAAACCCATGTAAGTGTTAGGTGACCATGTGAACTTCCTACTCTCCCAGCTCTGCTTTTTGGAGCGGGTGCAGGAAGGTCATGGAGATGGTGATGGGGGCTAAGTCCATCCCAAACAGTGCTAGTGTACGTCACTGTGTGGATGCCTGGGCTACCTCTGAAGGAAAAGCACAACACATTTTTAGCATGCTATTGGCTTTTGCTGATGGAGTTACATCTGTACTGTTGAGCCAGACGAGATGAAGCACCTTCCTATATCTGGGTGACATCAGCCTAGATGAAACTCAGCACAGGGAGGAGATCCTTCATGGCAAGGAGGAGATAACTGTAGGGGTGGGAAGATCTCAGGGCTACAGCTGCAGAGCTTCAGGCTGAGTCCATGTCATAGTGGGATGTCCCCCTGCCTGATGGCCTGCCCTGACTGCTCTTCTCTTCCAGGCATGGCTACAACTTCGTGGTGGTCATCCCCGCGGGAGCCTCCAACATCGACATCAGGCAGCGAGGCTACAAAGGGCTCATCAGCGATGACAACTACCTGGCACTGAAGAACAGTCAGGGCAAGTACCTGCTGAACGGCCACTTCATTGTCTCAGCCGTGGAGAGGGACCTGATGGTGAAGGGCAGCGTCCTGCGGTACAGCGGCACCGGCACTGCCGTCGAGAGCCTCCAAGCCTTCAAGCCCATCCAGGAACCCCTGACTTTGGAGGTGCTTTCTGTGGGGAAGATGACCCCTCCTCGGGTACGCTACTCCTTCTACCTCCCCAAGGAGAGCAAGGAGGACAAGTCCTCCTACAAGAAGGAAGGCAAGACCCCACCGGACCTCAACAACAGCGTCATCAGCCTGTCCAACCGCTTGGACAGTGGGAGACCGAGCTACAAACGTCCCTCCTACAAGTGGGCGGCAGGTGGCTGGGAGGCTTGTTCCGTCACCTGCGGCGATGGGTTGCAGAAGCGTTCGGTGGCTTGTCGTGACTCCTACGGCCAACCAGCCGCCGAGTGTGATGCGGCCCAGCGCCCGGCTGACGTCCGGCTCTGCGGGGAGCCCTGCCCGGCCTGGGAAGCTGGACCTTGGTCTCCCTGCTCCAAGACCTGTGGGAGGGGTTTCAAGAGACGGGCGCTGAAGTGCTCGGTCCCAAGCGGGCGCCTGCTGCCCCGGGAGAGTTGCAATTTTCGGAGGAAGCCACAGGAGCTGGATTTTTGCACCTTGAGGCCATGTTGAGCGGGTCAAGGGGTGTCTGCGAGGAAGGGCATGGTGGTCCTCTGGCTGGATGTGGCTGAGCAGCAGCCAGGGGCTGGGAGAAGGGGAGATGTCCATAGCACATAGCGAACGGGGGAAAAAAAATTAAAAATGGGGAAAAAAAGAGACCTGGGTGTGGGGACAGAGCACGCACACCCCACGTGCCCGGGAGAGAGGGATTTAACCGACCAGGTTGCTGGGAGACAGAGCAGGAACGAACATCTACCTCGAAGTCGCCGAAAGACAGGGAAACCCACCGGCAGAGGATGGGAGCTGGGGAGGGGACAGAGAGAAGCGAGGAGGATCGCTGCTGGGGTTGGAGCCGAGGACAGGCAGGGAGGTGCCCCTAAATTGCACAGTCAAAGCCTCCCCCATCCTCCCAGGTCCAAGCCTACCTCCCCCCTTCCCGGACTCCCCCAACACTCATGTGAACTGGGACCAAGAGGATTTCCCAATGCAACGGTGGCAAATTACATCATCCAACCCCTGGTACGCCGAGGTGCTGGGACTGATGCCTCCAGGGTGATGACTTTGCAGCCCGGTCAATCTGGAGAGCCCCAGCAGCATCTCCAGGCCAGGCTGGAAAGTGGTGGCTTTATTTTCATTTTCTCCTCATGTTTATGGCCTGACCAGTGTAGATTTTATGGTGCTTAACTCTGTCTGGATTTTTAACCTCCTTCCTTCCTCCAGCGATGGATGTGTGGCAGGGCTGGCGTTGTTCCCAGTGGGCTCTCTCACTTGGCTGAGGTTTTCCTATGGTGCTTTGGGATGGGGCTGTGCTGGTATCCAGCGTGTAGCTGGATGCTCCTTTACACCCTGGGCCAGGGCAGGTTGTAAACTGCCCACTTGAAGCTTTTTTCAGGGCTAAAAAGGATCACTATGGACCTGAGGTCTGGGCTGTCATTCCAAAAAGAACAAGTGGCTGTACTGTAGTACCACGGCACGGTGCCGTACGGGGTCGGACGCAACCTCACAGGTCGCCAGTACTTGACTCTGCTCTGGAAATGGTGCTTGCTGCTTACTGGGACCAGTACACCGTGCCCAGACATTCCACCTTCCTTTGCCCTCCGACCTTTGCGCCAGATTGGGTTATTTTTTCTCTGTGTTAAAGCCATCTTGAGATATCCTGAGCTGAACTCAAGCAGAGCTGGGGCAACATCCCCAGCATCGCTTTGAAGCTGCAGGAGCAATCTGAGGCTTGGGCTTTCCTGGAGGAAAGGGGCTCAGCAGGGCTCAGGTGTGCAGGGAAAGGGGGGACATTGAACTTCTTGCTGCTGCGGAGCATCTACAACCAGCCTCTCCCTCCAGGGTTTTGTGCAAGGGTTTGTTTGGTACCTCTGATGGTTATGTAGCATCGTGCTCGTTGTGGTCTTACCTCACACGCTGCCCTCTTCCCAGTGACCATTTAACTCATCATTTAGGCCTCTTGCTCAGATCAAATCATCAGGGAGTGTTTCACTTATTGCTTTCCCACTGATGAAGGTGCCTCTTAATTAACTAGCTGTGAATGTGAGCAAACCAGAGCCTCTGGGTTGAGCTATGCAGTTATTGGGCTCAGCAGAAAAGGACTATAGGGATGACACACAGATTAGGGGTGGGCAGAAGGTGCTGTCTCAGTGGCTAGAGTCTTGGAGCCTACCTTGCTTGCTCAGTCCAATGCAGGTACAGCGTGGAAACTCCTCGTGCCCCTTGGTCTGCTCCAAAAGGACTCCAGCTGTGGGCAAGGCAAGAAAGATCACAAGAAACAAGACACCGGTAGCACAAGGGTTTCCTTGCTAGACCTTTCCACCAGCTTAGCAAACTCCTCGTGACAATGTTTGTGGACCCATCCTCCCTGGATTTATGTAACGCCTTTTTGAACACAATAATATTTTGGGTCTCCACGCTGCACGACAGAGCCAGCAGCAGATGTTGTGGTTGCTCTGCACAGCAGGGGACAGGATTTAATGTTCTAGGAAATCCCTTCCAGGTCTCTCTCCATTCCCATGAACGTGTCACCCATTTTCAGAGGGTTTTCCTGCGTAGCCGAGCCTGCCACGCTTTCCTCTGGGGACAGAGCTCTGAGGAGCTGCCCTTTTGTGTCTTGCCATCCAAGCCACCGAGAAATCATCACCCTTGTTCACGGGTGAGGGGGGGATTTCTCGCGTGCGGTTCTTTTGCCGAGTGTGCAGCAAAAGGACGGAGATGCCGATCGTACTGGCTGCTTTGTGTATACCATGTATACTAAACATCGATCTCTGCTGTTTGTGCATCAATAGCAAACCTGAAATAAAGGTATTTAAAGTTACACCTGGTTCCCTGGGGACCGTGGTCGTGCTCATGTCATTTAGTTGGTGGCTGCAGAGCATTTTTTGTCTTATGGCAATCTTTTGGAAGCCTCAACTTGTTAACAGAGGACAAAAAAAACCCACCTCACCTTTGAAAGCCCAACAGGTTTATTCTGATGTGTTTCTGCTACAGGATTCAATATTGGAAAACAAACCAAACCAAACGAGCCTGAAGGAGCCCGGTGGTGGATTAGTCCCTGGGATGTAAAATGCTCAAGGCTGGTTTGCTTTAGCCTGAAATCAGGATGCTCTTTTGTCAGGATAACGGCAATACAGGGTTAAATGGATTAATGTAAACTGGAAGAGCACTCTCATATCCCGGAACGCTGTTATCCGGGACCACCCCTTCCCGACGTGCTATTCCGGAGTCATCCTCTCCATTCGTGGACAAACCCTCTGTCTCAGCCCCTTGTCACATCACCTTCGGATGGTGCAGGAAAAGCACTGTTATTTTTACAGTTGGGTTGCTGGGTGCCCAGAAAACAGCTCACATTCCTCCGGTTGATTCCCAGCACATCCTCCCTGAGTCAGAGCCCTCCTTCCCCGCTACATCCAGGCCAACAGTGAGATAACCCCCTTCCTCTTAACGGGACACGGCAGCTCAGGGCCGCCCCTCCAGCTCCAGCCACATTGCCTGGTATTTTATTTTCCCTCAGCAGATGCAATTTTTTTTTTTCTCTGCTGTGTTGTAAGAATTTGGCGTGTTTAGTGTGTTTTACTCGGGGGGCAAGCTCACTTTGCTGTTTATTACCATGCAGAAACACACACAGCAGACCCAACCGAGCACCTTCCCCCTTGCTGGCTGCTGCAGGGAAATAAAGAAGTGGTTGCCCACACCTCTGCCCATGAGAAAGTTCAGTTTCAGCCCAGATATATCCCACGCTGCAAAGGCTCCAGCTGCAAACAGCTCTACCAGGAGCAGAGAGGGAGATTTCCATCCGGAGCAATACCCTGTGCCGTAGCTTTCCCCTTGAGCATCTATCCAGGAGTAGAAATATAAAGTAACTAACCTCCTTGACAGCCACAGGTGTAACCAGGTGTCCTTAAAAAAATCACCCAGAGAGACAAAAATCTACACAAACCCCAAGTATTTACCTGGGAAGGAGTGAAGAAGCCAAACACTGATGCCAGAAACACCCCCTCAAAGCCAAGTCATGAGCTCCTTGTTCAGGACACGTTGCTGCAGAGCTTAATGAAGGTGACTTACTGGGGCTGAGCCAAACACCGACACCTGGTACCTGACACAGGTGAGGTCCTGCATCCATATCAAGCCTGAAGCCACAGGAAGAGGCTCCTGGTGAAGGAGAACTGCTGTGGAGCAGCAGAGGCTGTGTCTGAGGGGAAGGGGTGGCTTTTCCCAGCATCACAAGATGCTCTCACTGGTGGATCTTGGGCTTCCTAGTTTTCTGACACTGAAAGATTTTGTGTTTGGCTTCCCTTCACTGTGAATTTGTCTTCTTTGGGTTCTCTGGTGTCTGATAAAAGGCTGAGCTGGCTGCTTTGCCCTTCAGTGGAGACTGAGGCACCTTCACCTGCATCCTCCAGCTCTGCTAAATGTGAAGGCAACCCATAGCTTTGAAACCTCAGATTAGCTGTGATTAAAATGTGGTTAAAACCAGCTAAAAGTGGCAGACCGATGGGCATGAGACTCACCCCCTTAGGCCAAGGAGCTGTGCCCAGGAGCCCCCATCAAGCTCCCAGCAAATATCTCCATCCAGAGAAGGGCAGAGCTGCGGGATCCAGGGAGTTACTTACACCCTGGGAGAAGCACAGGGAGTATTCCTGAAATTCCCCTTTGGTAACATTTTACATTCCTGTTCCCTGACTTTGGACATGGAGAATACAATAGAGGTTTGGGTGAGAGAATAAAAAAAACACCAAAAAACCCCAACCCAAGCCAAAAAAAGAAAAGACCAACCTGAGACCTCTGGTAGAACAAGTGCCTCCCATCCACTTTCTTTGCCCTTTTCCTGTGTGCTTCCCCTGGCATCTGCTTTTGGAGAAAGATGCTGGACTAGACAGACTCTGCTCCAGCCCAATACACCTTTTCCTTAGGCTCCAAGCAGTGAAAACAGCATGAAAACAGAATCTGTCTCCCTGGGACAGCGGCACGGGGCATCGCTGGTGTTCACAACAGGCCATCGAGATCTCCAGACTCTTAAGCTCTTGTGGCAACACGTACACTAAGCACTGAACTCTCCAAATGATTTAATACACTGGGGGTTTGCTGAGAATGAAGGTCCTGTGCTGCTCTGGCCAAACTGCCGAGTGCTTCACTCCAAACCCATCCCTGCCTGAGCCCGAGGATTGAAGATGGCTTGGGCAGCACACACTGAATGCCTGTAGGAAAATAAACCCTGATCCATCTGGGACCGCCTGCAGAGCTGCTTGTTTTCGGTTGTCCTGAGCTGAAACTCAAGCACCTTGAAAAAAAAAAGTTAAAAAAATAAAGGGCGGGGTTACCTGAATTGTAATGTCATGGAGAGAAACCATTGAGGGCATCGCTCCTGCCTCGTCTGCCTGGCCAAAGGCTTCGACGTGGCTGCGGATCCGCTCCCTGATGTTGGGATGCCATTATTATTATTATTGCTATTATTATTATTATTATTATTGTTGGGTTTTGCCAGGAGACAAAAGCAAAACCAGACGTAGGTTGAACAAATGGACCTGATTGATAACATATGTCCTGCAGAAAACCTCTCCTGGGGAGGGGGAAATCAAGCGGGAAGGGCAGCACGGGGCTCTGCCGTGTCCTGTCCGCAGGGGGAAAACGGGGATGTTCACCTGAGGCCAGGGGGGAAATGGAAATGCTGACGTGAGGCAGGGATGGGAGACCCCGGACCATGTCCCTTCTTTCCTCCATCACCTCTCCCAGCACCGACGGCCGCGAGAGCTGCTGAGCTGATGGCAGAGGACAGACTGTGCTGGCTATGGCCGGTCCTCCCCGAATCTGGCAGGAAAAAACTCACTCTCCGTGCAGAAAAGGCCTTTTTCCCACTCGGGCGGCTCTGAGGATGTGTCACCGATCTTAACCCCGGGTCAGGCGCTCGCAGAAAGCCCGGGTGGCTTTTCCACAGCCGGGCAACGGAGACGAGCTGCAGGGAGGGATGCCAACCCCCCGGCGATGCCGACCCTTGCTGCAGACTAAACTTCCCCCTGTCGTCCTCCCCGGCCAGCAAACGGCCACGTTCCCACAAGCATTTCTGCTGGGTTTAATTCTTTCTTTTTTTTTTTTTTTTAATATTTTTATTCTAATTGTACAGCACATTCAGTGCCAAGTTTGTCCGGCCAACTCTAATCTGGCAAGAAGAGCTCGTGGATTTATGGCAAGCAAACTCCCACCTCCTTGTTGACCAGTGGTAGGAGCAGGATTTTATCTTTCTGGAGGTCTTCATCACATACTTTTGCTCCTATAAACGCATAATCCTCGAAGAAGTGATGGCAGAAGGAGAGAGACTGCGTTCATCACCCAAGGACCGTGTCAGCATCTCTGAGGGAGTGAGCTGAGTAAATCAGGCAGCTGTTAAAGATTATAATCCTTAACTAGGTAAAGCCCTTGGAAATTGCAGCCATGGGGTGAGAGCTTTCCAGCCAACTCCCGGGCAAGGTGCTGCCTTTGGATTTAGCCTAATTAGTGCCAAGTTCAGCCAAGCAAACCTGGGAGGCGGATGGTCTCCCAAATGATTACTTAATGTGCCCTGATTATTTATTTTTTTAAAAGCATTTCTTTTCTTTTCCCTCCCCTCCCCTTGTAAATGAATTTAGCGCCGGTGAGAGGTGTGGGATTGACAGCTCTGGAAATACAAGCCCTCAAGGAGAAATGTTTTGCAGTCGTGGAAGGCACAACACTCTACGTAACCCAGGCGTAAGGGTAATTATTTGCAGCAACAGCTGCTTTTTGCTCTAAATTAAAATATGGAGACCACAGAGATTCAGCAGAGCATCTGAGACGCTTTCAGGTGGCCAAAGCATTGAGTACAGTCAGAGCTGGCTAAGAAATACCCTGTCCCCGAGCCACCGAGGCGCTCAGGGCCACGTTTCAGTGCTTAATTGCTACTCACGCTTAAATACCGCACATTTTTCTCAGCCCTTAAGCATGTTCTTAATTTTGAGCAGGCACTTCAGCACCTCCCTGCTCGGTACAGCCTGTAAGCAAAGCAACTTCACACACATGCTGGAAGTTTACACCGAGGCTGAATCAAAGCCTTTGGGCTGTAGAGAGCTGAGGAAACATCCTAAATATATCCCTCCCCACGTCACAGCATAGGCTTTTTTTTTCTTGCTTCAGCCTTTTTTGCAACTCTATAGCGTTCGGAATCTTTTCAAAGTGCGGCGCTCAGGCTCTGGCTAGCAGAAACACATGTTCCCAGGATTGTGGTCACTACAAGGACCACATCATCATGACAGCCATAATGAAGGCTCTCCGTGTTCTCAGTGACATATGTTGTCCAGAAGCAGCCCCATATGCTAGAGAAACAGGCGTGAGAGGTAGGGGAAGGACATCTGGACAAGGGATGGATGGGAAGGTGCAACGAGGTGATGAGTGGGACCGAGTCTACTTAAGCCTGGTCTGTCCAGGCATCTTCAAAAATCTCAGGGAGTCTGGGGAAAAAAAAAACAACAATATCCCTCTGCTAGATGTTAAGTGAAATTAGGGAGCCTAAAGGCCACGTCTTCATCCATCTTTAGATTCCTCCAGGATTTAGAGGGAGGTGAGATCTGGGTTTAGGGGTCTTGCAGGATGCCTGCGCCGAGGTATGGCCTTGATCAGCGTTTTCCCAAGTTGCCCATTAACCCCCTGGCTTCAGCACTTACTTTCGAGGTGAGGATATATTAGGCGGAAAAACAAACACGGAGGGAAACGGGCACTGAAAGACAGGGAGAACCTGGGCTGCGTGTTTTTCTCCCAAAGGCAGGAGAAAAAGGAGGGAGCAGAGAGAAAAGGAAACAAGGAGAGAGAAGAAAAACAAGGGAACCCTCAAGAGGGAGATGCTAATGCAAAGCAGCTGTTATCCCACCTGAATCCCGGGTTTCTTTGGCTTCTCTGCATCCCCGGAGCATCACAGAGCAGCCAGAGACCCTCGGTGCTGTGCTGATGGAGGCAGGTAAAGCACGGCTGCCAAAAGGTGATGAGGACGAAAGATAATTGTTTTAATGTTATTCATAGTGGGGTTTTTTTTTGGTTGTAGAAAGCCTTTTGAAATGTGTGTCTTTTTGAACAGGAAATCTTCACCTCAATCCCTTTTAAACTTATTTTTTTTCTGCTCTTGAGAAGGACAAAGGGAGGCAAAAAGAGACAAGACGCATCCTCCTTCCAGCCTTTAGGACCATCTTCTAATGATTTGACATCTTGAAGAAAATGTGAAGGATGTCATTTTAAAGCATTTAAGCAGTTCTTTATTAAAAAAAAAAAAAAATTCCATCAGTAGTATAAATGATTCTGCATAACTCCTTCCTTCCTTCCTTCCTTCCTTCCTTCCTTCCTTCCTTCCTTCCTTCCCTCCTTCCTTCCCTCCTTCCCTCCCTCCTCCCTTGAAAAATAAAAGTGTGCTGTAATGAGCACGTCACACATCTGTGTGGCAGTCAATGTTTTTGTTTCCTTCTAGTAAAAATTTTTTTGAAAAGGAACAAAATTCAGCTCCGTTGCGAAGCCAATGAGCTGGTACAAAGTGATGGGCAACCAAATATTTTCTTCTGAGCCAGCCCCAGGGACCACAACGCGTCTCGGACCCTGGGGCGATGCTGAGCATCCCAAACAGCCGGGTGCTTGGTTCCAGCATGTGCCAAATGAGAGCCCCTCACCTCCACACCCAGGTGGGGAAATTATTCACCAAAGCTGGGATTTGCTCCTGAAAATGTCATTTTAATTTTATTTTTTTTGGTGGGGAGGGGAGAGCCCTTCACTTTGCCCTGGGTACCACCGGACTGCGTGGCTTTTCCCTCCTCACTGCCAGGGATTCCTCTTGCATTTTATTTTTTGCCTTGTTTCTGCTGGGGGGAAGCCAAAAGCACCAGGGAACCGGTTTCTGAATCTCCTCTTTCTCCTCCCCGCTGCCGGAGACACGGCTCTGGGAAGGGTTAACCCTTCCACCCGCCTGTTCCTATTTTTCCTTTTAAAATTGCCTCTGAAGAAACAAACAGAGGCGAATCCCGCCCTGTCCCAGGAGACTCTTTCTTGGCTCCTTCCAGACAATATGCAAATAATAATTATTTGTCCTATATTTTCTTATTTCTTTTCGCTGCCTCATTTCAGCAGCCTTGGGGATTGAGTACAAAATGAACAAGGGAAGCCATAAACCCAAATAAATAAATAACTGATAACAACGGAGCAGGAAGGAGTTTAAAAATCCCAACAACATTTCCCTCGTGGCGTGGAGTGTAGGGGCTGAAAATGTTGATAAACCAAAGAACCCGGCAGGACAGATAGACAGGGGCTGTGAGGCACAGCTGATGGATACCAGAAGTCCAGGAAAAGGCCCCAAATCCTTCTTATTCTGGGTAGTGAGTCCAAATTTTGGGGGATAAATCCTTTATGGAGGAGTGGTGAGATATTTCAGTGCCTACATTCGCTTGTGTTAAGGTGAAAGTCCCTCGGGAGTTTCTGGTTCTGCATCTCACGTGCTGCTATTTCCATTCCTTCGTGCTTTTATGCACCTTTCAGTCTTCTCCAAATGGCTTTTGCATCCCTCAAATCAATTTATCTATATATATATTAAAAAAAAAAAAAAAAAAAAATATATATATATATATATACCTTCTCTCCTCCCATGGCTGTTGTGCCAAACAGCCCCTGAAGCCAGAAGCGACCTTGACTTCTTGCTCAAGTCTGAGCTTTGGAGGCTCACGCCGTAGCTGCCCACATGGGATGAACTCCATTTTTTTTCCAAATGGAAAAAAAAAACCCCAATCCCAAGTTGGTGCATCCCCCCCAGAATTCTGTGAAATCCCAGCAGCTAAAGCACCAGCTCCTCCCATGGAGGCTGCAGGTCCCGTGTTGTGTCTGCGCTGCAAACACTGTTGTTCTATGTGATACACACGAAGAGTCAATATTGTGCTTCTCCGAGTAGAAATATTTGGGGTTTGCTCAAAATATTGTGAAAAACAAGGGAAGAATGTGGGGAAAGGAGGAAGTGGGAGGAGCGGGGCTGGCGCAGGTGCGGGGCTTCTCCTTTCTCCGCTTTCTGTCCGATTCTCTCTGCCGAAGCAGCTGCTCCCAGCCCACATCTGGCCACCCCCGCCATGATTCTGGGCTACCTGAGCTCGCGTCAGGCCGCAGCCAGGATTTCCAAGGCATTTCCACATCTTATGGAAGAAAGATCCTGTATTTTCCTTTCCCGGAGCAGGGGATTTGTGTGCCTTTCCCCCTAATCTCTCATCTCCGAACTGCTCAGAGCCGATAATGAAAAACTTCCCGGCGCGTTGGGACCGCTGATTTTCTAGATTAAGAAATGCTCCTCGAGGAAGCCGACAACCATAACAAACCCATTTGCTAAGATAACATTATTTCAGGATCGTGGCTGCTTTCCTACACACGTCGCAGCTCGGCTCTTACGGCCCCGACCGACAAACCCTCCCAAACCCTTGGAGCGTGCCCTGCAAAGGTGATATCCATCCTGGCACATCCCATTGATGACTTGTGTGCCAGGCTGGACTGGGACCAAACAAAAGGTACCAGGAATGAGCGAGGGGGCTGGGGATGCTCCGGGCTGTACCACTGCCTCCTGCATCCCGCCGCCCGCTGCCATGTGGGTCTTGCCCACCAAAACGGGCCGGCTCCGGCAGCCACATCACCTTTCCTGGAAGGAAACCTTTTACTTTACCCTCTTGGCACATCCCTGCCTGCTAAACATCAACATCTGCTGCGTATAAACCGCTTAGCCGGGAGTGTTTGTACAGGCTTTGCAATCTGCGCTTCCATGTTTACTCACATCGGGCTTGTTTAAAGCCCATTTGACAGGAAAATGAATGTGTGCGGTTTGGGGATGACTCAGGGCGAGCTGACATCTCCCCCCGAGCCCGGCATCGCTTGGTTTCAGGGACAGCAAACCTGACCCACAGCCCGCTGCCGTGCAAGGAGGGCTTTCTGTGGTGAAAACGGGGTGGGGAGAGGAAAATGCGTGGAGGAGGTGGCTGATCTATGTATTTTGTCATGCGGAGAGGAGAGGAGAGTTGCTCCCGATTGGTGGCATCCCCATTTGCACCAGCTGGCAATGAGATCTCTCCCATCTCAGGGCTGGGAAGGCAGATGAGAGGGGAAATCATAAAATTATAGAATGTTGGGTTGGAAGGCGCTCAAGGATCATCTAGTCCAACCTTTCAAGGTGAAAAAACCAATATAGATGATGCTTGAGGGCTCAGCTATTGGGGCTGGGTTAAGCAAGGTGCTCAGCATCCCTCTCCTTTTGGAAAGCAAAGGGCACAAATCCCCACAGCCGACACTATTTCCCTATAAACGTGAAAGCGGAGGTGTGGGAAGAAGCAGAAGTGAAAGAAGTATTCATGCAGACCCTCTAGACATGCAGCCACAAACTGGGATCCTTCAGAGCTTTCAGCCACTGCTTAGAGATTAGAGGAGCTCAAGAAATGCACCTCATCCTGAATGGTGCAAATCACATCCCAAGGAATCCTATAAATGCCCAGCGGGGGAAGAACGCAGGGGGCTGCTTGCACCTGATGGCAACAGGATGGTTTCCCAGCAGGAAGCTTTCTGGGGCAGAAAGATGGTGGGAAGAGCCACCACGGGCAGCTGGATGGGCTGGCCTTGGACTCGAGCTGCTGTGGAGCAAAGGGAGGTTCCCCAGGGAGGAGGGAAACAGGAACCTCAAAGTAGGGAGAAATTCCTCCTTGTTCGTTGCTTTCTTTAGAAATCCGAATACCACAAATAGCCTGAGAAGGAGGCTGCTCTGCAGATGGGATCTGGGGCCTTTTGGGAAGCTTTCTGTCTCTGCTGCTGGGAATCCATCATGGGAATCTGATCTCGGGAGGCTGCAAAACTGCAAACCCAGGAGGCTTGGGTAGCTTGGGAAATTCGGAGTTATGCCCTGCCCTGAACCTTGGACTGGAGCCCAGCTCTGATCTCGCTCTATTTAAGCCATGCCACTAAGCCCCTTCGCCAGCCTGTGTCTCTAGACCTTCCCTGGGTGAGTCCCACTCTGCAAGGCCACCCCAAGTCCCACAGTTGGGAGCTGGGAAGATTAAACCGCCCTAACCATCCAGAAAAAAAAGCCATTTTCTGTCCCAAACCCACGTCCTCAGCCCCTTGCTTCTTCAAAGGGCTCTTGCATCCAAACCAGCATCATATTTGCTCTCATCAAAGGCTTTCCCAGTGTCCTCTCCTGGCACTGCTGGCTTCATCCAGCCTTTTCTGGATGTCCCCTTTCCTGGGGACATCTTGCACTCAGCAGCACAATCCCAGCCCCGCTCATTGCGCAACCTGGGTCAAACGCTGAGACCTGGGAACCGGACGAGGTTTCTCGCCAGATTGCTCCAAACAATCCTCATGGGCAACATATTTATCTCCTTTGCGGTCCCTTGTGCAGTTTGTATAAAGCCAGGGCACTCCAGCAAAGCCCAGAGAAGTGCTGAGATTTCCCCAGATGTCAACACTTTGACTAGGGGGGTGAATTTTCTATCTATTTTAGGGAAATTTGGGGAAGGCTGTGGGGATTCTGCGATCAAAGCTGAGTGCAGCGCTGTGATTTGGTGCTAGCTCGGGCAGGGACAGCAGGAAAGCTCATGGAGAAGGGTGAGGCTGAATCAAAGGAGGTCCTCACTTGGGTTTCAGACTGGAGAATTTAGAAATCTTTCTCTTTTTTTTCCCCCTCTCTAAGCTTAAAGCACCTCAGCTGGCACCGCGAGGTCCAAGAGGCAGCAAAGCATCCTTTGGACAGCATCTCCAACAGCATCCAGCAAAGCCTCGGGGGGATTCACGGTAGGGATGAGAGTTTTCCAACCCCTGTGACATTTAGGGGAGAGCTGCAACCCCCCGAGCTCTGGCCAGCTCATTCTTCTGGGTTTCCTTTGGAAAAAAAATCCCCGTTCAGCACCTGCTTTGCAGAGCTTTGCCTCCTCCCACCTCCCCATGAAGGAGGGAAGCAGGGGTTGGGTTGAACAGTCGGTGGGTCCCAAACCTAAGCCATGAGGTCTGGCCAGAGGTACTAGAATAAGGGTGGAATTTTGGGTTGTGCTTTAGGCGTCTCTGGATGGAGGGGAACGTGGGTTGCCCCTGTAGTGGTGCCTCCCCAGAGGTTTTCCCTCTCAAGTGCTTAATGGCTTGTGTTTATGAGAGCTAAAAATATTTACTTGAGGAAGAAGGGGCAGGGAGAAGGGACATCGCTTGAAGATTTTACAGGCTTTGTTTTGGAAAGAGACTTATATAAAAAGAATGTGGCATTCAGGATTTAAAAAAAAAACAACCAACAGCCAAACAACAACCCAGTGCTGAGCAGAACAAAGTCTCTGTGACCCCAAGGATGGAGCTGGATGATGGAGACCCTGCCAGGAGCCAGCTCCTGCCCATGGCCAGGGCGTTTATGCAGTTATTTGAGCTGTCCTCAGCGTTTCACCCAGCCTTTTAGAACGTCTTTACAACCTTTAGCAGTTTGCTTTGCAAACTACTTTGAAACACATTCGGTTTTATGCAGCTCCCAGGAGGAGGGAGATCTGGGGACGATGCTGATGCCAGCAGCTCTCCTGGGAGAAGGGCTCAGATGAAACCCACCCGGGGCTGCTGGTGGCGAGCAGGAGGAATGTCGGCACAGGACAGCAGCCGCCGGGATGCCGGCTGGCCAAGCTCTTGCTCCTGACTTGCACATGAGAAATATGAAGTGCTAATTCCCTTCTTCCCGGGGGCCTCGGCCAGCAGGAGCCGGGGTTATCGGCACGAGATGCAGAAAAGGCCACGCAAGGGGGGGACGGGCAGTATTGCGACCGAAGGAACGACCAGTTCAGCCCTTTTGCTTTCTTTTTAAAGGGCATTTTGTTTCCAGCGAGAAAAGGGTATCAATCAGTGACGTTCATCACCCTGAGAGAGGAACGCCTGCAGTCCGTCACCATAAGACCCTTTTTGTGCTGCTGCCGATGATCAGCCCTCCGGAGACATTGTATTGGTGCGCCGATGTGCCGAGGCACACAGGCGGGCATTGTGCGGGGCACGGCCGAGGGCAGAGCAGGGCCCGGCGATGCTGCCGAGCGTCAGCGCGACCCTCTCCGTTGGCATGAGCTCCTCGGGCCATCAATGGGCTCTTGTCTGCTGGGAGCGTTGGGTGGCACGGAGCAGCTTGGAGCGGTGGCAGGGAGGTCAAGAACATGAAGATGACCCAAGAGTCTTTCCCTTGTGCCATTTAACACAATGCGGTTTTGCTTCTGTTCCAGCGCACCTCGTATTTATGAGCTGCCAAGCATCGATACTCAAGAGCAGAGCCTGAGAAGACCTAAGGAAGGAGCTCGGCGTGCAAGAGGCATCATCTAGCTGAGGAATGGGTCTATCTCTGGGGTGGAAAACGGCAGCGGAGGCACAGGGCAGCCAGAGCTCACGTTGCTGCTCCATCCCAAGCCTGGTGGAAGGAACAACGTGGTGCTCAAGGACTCTGGGAGTGCTGCCAACCCCTTTGCTTCGGACCAGGGCTCGTAGATGGTTTGCAGGGAGGGACAAGACTGGGAAGAACTCCGCATTGCAGTTCAGAGCCCAAATACGGGTCTGATGTGAATTTTGCTACTCTGCCCTTGTTTCTGTCGTGAGCTGAACCCAAACTCAGGGCTGAGACAGGCCCAAAGTGAAGCGAGCTTAGAGAGCTGGAGCTGTGCTCCCATCTGCCATTTCCAGCTCATAACCAAGCCCCAGGGGTCTATGGTTCATGCTGGTGATGAAAAGGCACGAAGCCCCACGCTGTCACCAGCTCCCAGCCGAGCCCCCAGGCTTGGGAGCTGAAAAATAACCTCTGCTTGTAAATTCAGCGAGTTTTCACCTGGGGCAACGAGTCCAGAGGAATGCCCCTTTTCACAGCCAGAGCCAGCAGAAATCGCTGCTGAAGTCCCACCCTAAAGCCAAACCTCAGCCTCGGGGATGCCGCACGCGACCCCACAAGCCCCATCTCCGCAGAACGGGTTCCACCCGGGGAACACCGACAGCGTGGGCTGCCGTGGCTGGGTGGCTCTGCCAAGGGACTTGTTAAATGTCACTATTCATTCCGCAGCAGTGCCTGGATTTGCTGTTGTGTGTCCGCACGTGAGCAGACATAAGGAGAGGAGCGAGAGCCAGGCCCTTGTGCGGGGGTGACGCGCTCCCTGGTTATTTAGGAGCCTCGTGCAAGAAGGTTTTGGGGTAATGGGTGACAGCAGCTGCATTTGTTGAATCTTTCGGTGTTTTGCAAGCCAAACGGAAACCTCCTGTGAGTTTTAATGGGGATGGGGTTGGGGCCAGAAGGAATCTACAACCAAAACGCCCACAGACCCTGCGGACATCTGGACACAGACGCGACCTCCTCCCTGGTCCTTAGCTGTGGTCAAGGTCACACAGTTTCGGAGGAATAATGCTTGAATATCCTTGTTGCAGGTGAGGAGTGGGCTTGGGCAGCAGAGCCCTACCTGGCTGCAGGGAGCGATGGCTCCAGGAGAGCATCTGTCCTTGCGGGCACAACACCGGGGAGCTGGTATGTCCCGTTGCATCTGGTCATGTGTGGGATTGATCACACGGCCAAGAAGTATGGCTTGATGCTTTGCTTGGCCTCTGAAAGAAGGGTTGGTGAAGTTGCCGAGGTCCCCAGATCCCCCACCGCTGAGCGCAGGGGGACTCTGACTAAAGGATGGGGTCCCCACTAGATAACCATGAGGAGAAGGAGGGAAGGCAGGTACTGAGCAGCTCTGCTCGCCAACTCCTGCTTCATCCACACGCTACAATTCTCCCCGCTTGAATTCCTCACGTCTACTCAGACCACATCTGACTTCTATCCACAGCACGTCTGGATGACTGGTTAGAGAAAAAAAAAGTCGGGAGGATGGAGATAAGGTTTCTGATGTGGGAGAACTGTTTTATCCCCTCGGTGCTGGGGGCTACCTGCAGCACATAAGAAATTCTCTACGAAAAATCACCGGTTTCTCCAAGGCTCCCAGGAAACTCCTCCTTTCCTGCCTATCTCACAACGCATTGATGCTTTGCAGACAAAATCTCCCTCCGTGCCCAGCACAGATGATTTTTTTTGTGTGTCTCGGCCCCACCAAAGGGCCATGAAACCCCGCCATAAACAATGAGTCAGCTAATCCAAACCACACGGCAGTAAAACGCTGGAGGTCAACCCAGTGCACGGTCCTGATCTTGAAAAGCAGAACTGCATCTCCAGCAACACCAATAATAACCAGACATCGGTGGACAAACACCCTCCTGCTTGCGTGGCGGCAGAGCTGAGGCCCCGGCAGCAAGCCGGACAGTGTCACCAAGGATGGGTGCCAGGCCTGGTGGGAGATGGTCCCCAGGGAGGTGTTGGCTTCTGCCTGGCTTTGCAGATGCTTCCCACTATGCAGTCCTCAGATCACCTTCTCCACACCCTTGCTGCTCCACCCCTCTTCCTTTGGGGGTTATTTCCATCCCCATTTTGCTGGGCTCCTCTTTCTTTTGTTTCCCCCTTCCTCACCTTTCTCTCCTCAAAGAGCTTGGACACGCTTGCACGGAATAAAACCCGACCTCCAGGCAGCTGCCAGCTCTGGCCTAATGCTCCAGTTTCATGTTTGACTCTAATTCCACGATTTATACAGCGGAGAGCTCTGGGCCAAACCGAACGTCTCAGGAACCTGCCAGAAACCTCAGCTTTTCCTAAGCCCTGTAAAGAGTTTCCTGCCTCCATCCCTGCACCTGCTGCTGGCCGGGGATGCTGGTCCAGCCGGGGGGGACGGGATGCCCCGGGGGTGCCCCACGCTGCCCTATCTCGCCCTTCCCTGGCCACTTGGCAAAAAACTGGCCAAAACCAGCTCATTTCCCCACGCCGATGGGAAATGAGCTAATGCCGCCGTTCCCCAGGGACAACGCCGTTTTTCCTGGCACGCCGGGCACCAGCCCTGTCCAAAATGCTCATTTCTGCCGTTTGCACAGTTTTTGTAAGGTGGTGATTTGCGAGCTGGAGCATCCTTTGAGGGCTGGATGCCCACACAGCCCGTACCGGATCCCAGTGCCCAGACCCCAGAGGAGGTCGGGGTCTGGAGGAGGGTTTGTTCTTGCTGGTCCCTTCCCGCTACATCTGAGTTGTGAGGCTGGAACAACGAAGAAATTCAATGTCACGGGCAGCTCCTGCGTGACATCGGGAAAATAT
>JAVSBS010003122.1:19403-31791 GCA_033124195.1 Coracias cyanogaster
GCAAGGGGCAGGTTATAGGAGGTGAGGACGGGACAGGGATCCCAGGAAAGCACCAGCATGGAAGTCATGGAAACAGAAGAAAGGGAACCCCTCAACTCCTGCCTACGAGGCCACTCTCCCATCGGAACCACCGCATTTCATACCTTTCCATTGGCACAAGAGAAAAAACAAAGCAACCGCCGCAGCAGTTTAGCGATGGAACATCCAAGCGAGATTAAGTGAATGGCGTCATTAGGAGTTTTATCTTCCTGGGACATGGAGAGATTCCTGTGCAACCGAGTTGCCATCTCTTTTTCTGTATTATTTTTTCCCTCCCCCGCGTGTTTTCTGAACAAACAAAACCTCGGGGACGCAAACAAGCAGCAGGATCAGGGTTCTTATGCCCAACCACGATAAAAAGGAGCTTTCCTTGTTAACGCTGCGACACGTTTGAAATAAAGTCAGCACGGTGCAATAAAACGGTGCCTCAGCTCGCTCCGTTTGCAGTGGGACTTTCGGTGCAACAAACGCTTCTTAATCCTCCTTCCGAAGAGCCTTTTGCTGGGCAGGGACCACTTCATCCCCACGAGGATGCTGCGAATTATTGAGCACCATCTGCTGGCACCTCATTTATTCACCTGCTCTTTCCTCGTACGAGACATGGGATGTCCTTTTCCTAGTCAACCCAGCTCTGCTTTGCCCAACAACCAAAAAAACCCTCTCTGGGCTTGCTCATCACCGCAGCATCCGTGTGCTGAGGCTTTCCGTGGCTGTTACATGGGGGTGGTATCTAAAATTTACATAAAAGGTGGGATAAGGAAAATGAATGGGCAGCGGGAGCTGGGTATGAAGACTGAGGCAGGACTTGCCCCATAAACCTGATCCTAGTGGTGAATTCAGAGCTGAAATTCATCAAATTGGCAGTGTCCTTCCCAAGCGTGAGATTAAAACCAGGAGATTTTGCAGGTCTTTACTTGCAGGATTCAGGACTCCAGTTGAAAAGGACATAAAGCCGTTTCCTCCTGTATAAATCACCTGAGTATTTCAGCTCGCTCCGAGGCTTAAAACAATGAAACTACAACTCGGAGTTTGGCCTAAAACTCAGGTTTGCTGCTTGGTAATTCCTCCTGGCAGCTGGCTCCATCCATCTCCGGCGCAGGCACGTAACTCAAGCCTCTGACAAGTGCTGATTTACGGCTTCGGCCAGTAAATCAGCACAAAATCATCGCCGTGCTCGCTAATATTTTTCCAAGCGGAGCCTTCTAACACACAAGGCAAAAGGTCCTGGGACCCAGCGCGACATCCCACGCACTCGTTTTGGGAGACAAACCACAGGCTGTTCTCACCCGTGTCCAAGGTCCTCCAGACAAGGCTCCCGCTGCCCCGGTGCCACTCCAAAGGGGGTGTCCCAAACCGGTCCCTGCCGTGTGGAGGGATGGAGATGCTGGGGAATGAACACAAGGGTGGTTTTGGCTGCGGAGGCAATTTGTGCGCACGCTAAGTTGGCATCGCACCGCTCTGGGAGTGCAGGGTGGATGGATGGGATATTATTTTGGGATGTAAGCATGAGGTCTGTGGTAGTAGCCGTCCCAAGGGCTCTCTCAAAGGCCAGGAGCACGTCCTCTGGTGTCAATCCGTGTGAGATCCAACTCGGTCCCTCTTGCTGTGGAGGAAGCAGGGGGTAACGATGCCCTTTAGGTGAATTAACAGTGTGTCATGTTACAGGGCATGACGCTGAGCGGTGTAAATGAGCCAAGGTCTGTGTTTCCCAGCATGTACATCTCTCCTGTGCGCTGTTCTGCTGGCACGACGCAGAATGTAAAATTTTCACGACTTCAAAGCCCCTCTTCCAGTCTGGGCTGTGTGATTCAAACTGAAGCGCGGCCCTAATCCATCATCCCCCAAAGGGGTGTTTGTATATTTGTGTAAAATGACAGAGTGGAGAGACCCAGAGCTGGAAACCAGATGCTTTCCCAAGAAATTAAAGAAATAAGGATTCAGAAATGCAGGAACATAGGGAGAGCCTGTGATGAAAACATCACCGAGGCTACTGTCTGCAGAAACACTGATCTTTGGCTTTTGGGCTGGAAATGGCAGCATCTCCACGAGCATCACAAGCCATCTTTTATGAAGGAGACAACAAAGGGGAGGAGACAACATGACAGTAAGTCAGTTCCTGAGCGAAAAGCCGCAGCCGGTCATCCCTCCGGACTAGAGGACATTCTCCTCTTTCAATTCCCAACTGCTCCACCATAAATGAGTAAGTCCTTAACGGAGCCAGTGAGTTCAAAGAAACTGCAGAAGTCAACATTTAGAGCTCACCCTCTTCCCAAACAAACATCCAGCAGTAAGAGTAGATGTCTGAGGAACAACTTTCTGTAAACAGTCGAAAGTAAAAGGCAGAGGACAGTAGGGCTGAAACCCATCCCAGAGCCCTACCAAGCACGTGGGGATTTCATTCCTGGCTTGGATTTCTTTCTTTCCCTTTTTTTTTTTTTAATGTAATTGTTTGGATTTGGTCATAAGCAGGAAAAGCTGATCTCATTACAGCTGAAAATCTCCTGTGAGAGCCAGAGCCGTGGGATCTGATGTCAGGCTGGGGCTGTGCAGGTGGAAAGAAAACCTCCTGCCTCAGCCCAAAAAACTGGGCAGCCCCTGCCCTCCTCCAGCACCTCGTGGGCACAAGCCAAAACCCTTCATATCCCGTTAAAAGCAACTTGAGGTGGATTACAATCCATCTGCGCTTTTCTGCAGGGCCTTCATAGACCTCAAAAAATCCCTGGGAGGAGAAGTGCCTCCCCAAAACAATCCCACCCGTGTGGGGCATGGTAGGAAAAAGCGTTTCCACCCCTGACTGAGCAGAAGATGCTGCTCCAGGCATCGCTGGGGACACGTTCTTGGTGGGATGAGCTGGGCAGGGTGTTAACAGCTTGAGAAAACTGCTAGAAACATGTTTTGGAGGCCGGCAAACAGGCTGAGCCTGCAAAAATCCAGATCAGTCCCCAGGTGCTCTCCAGGAACGGGGGAAATTGCTTTTTTTGGGGTGTGTTGGAAGCGTTTCTCAGCCTTGAGGCAGGATCTGGAAAAGCGGCAGGATTCCTGCACCCACGAAGGGGCTCCTGTGCTGATGTGCCCAGTGCCGAAGCAGTCCCCGCACGGCGCAGGCTCCGGCTGTCACTCCCGAAAGCCCCCGCGAAGAATCCTGTTTCATTTTACACGCTGTGATTAGCCACGTGTACGACGGGCTTGACCGCTGGTATGCGTGGCAACGCCAGGAGTAAATGAAACTCCTCCCCGGGGAAAAAGGTCGATTGCTTTTGGCCGCAAAAATCTGCAAAATTTTCTTTTTCAGAAAATTATTGTATTATTTTTTCCCCCCAAAATGCCTGCTTAGAAAATGCCTCTGCGTTTTGATTCAAAGGAAAAGAAGCCCACGCTTTTGATTGTGCAACGGGAGGGAAAAAAAAATTAAATTCAAAAGAATTGATCATTTATATTTTTGAAAGCTGGGTAATTTTAGCCGAAGACAGGGAACGGAATTTGAACCGGATCCACGGCCATTGGAAGGGCTTGAGAGAGCTTCGAAGAGTCTGCTGACAAGGGAGTATTAGCCTGTTGACACCTTTCAGATGCAATGAGTTGAGCTCACTGCTACGGCACAAATAAGCAGCAGGGAGGACGACAGGCAATAGGTGCCGTGAAAGGATGGACCCAGGAGCCTGTCCCTGCTTCCAGGCAGCTCAGGACCTGGGATCTGGGGGTCTTCTGCCTTATCCTGAGCTTGGAGACTGCCGAAAAAGAAGGTTGGAAGGTTGGTGGTGGAGGAAAAAAGCATAGGAGATAAAAGGGCAGAGAGAAACACTGGATTTTACAATTTAATTTCCTTCTTTGAGTGGGAGCTGCTTTAATAATACGCACCAGGAATGAATAATACTTCAAAATATTCCCAGAGAATGAATAATATGTAATAATTTTCACAAAGCATTTATTTGACTAATTTCCCCCACCGTATTTTTGGACCAAGATCTAACAACCCTGGATCTTTAAGGGGAGGTCCACGTTTGACTGCCTTGGGTCAGGATCAGGCCCCAACCACCAAACGAAGCCGGGTTCAAGCCAGCATCACCAAAGGGACAACCGATTTACCTCCGGTACATGGTTGGGTGGCTTTTCCCTGCCGATCCGCAAAGAAATTATCTGCCAATAAATGGAACCAGAAGTGGCTTGGCCAGATGTTCTGCCAGGGACCCCAGGGAGTCGTGGTGCAGAAAAGGTAAAATAGGGGAAGGGGGGAAGAAAGAAAGAAAGAAAAGCCAATAAAAACTAAAATATTAACATCCCAACCTCGTTTGGTGCCTGCGTCGCGCTCCCCCCCCGGCTGCAGCAGCTGTGCCCGTGTTACGGAGCGAGGTGCTGGGAGGACGTGCCAAAAGCAGGATATGGGAAAAGACTGTTCTCAAACGCAGATGGATTAAACCTTTATTCCTTTTAAAATTACATTTTAATGCGCTGGCTACTCTGGAGACGTGGGCAGGACGTGCTGGGCTTGAATAGGTTTGGGGTGAGTGTCCCCAGGGCATCTTGCTAACCCCGTCCTGAGTGACTCAGGTGGCCCTGGCAGATCTCCAGATCTCCAGCCCACCCTTCCCTGTCCTCTCGGTATCTGCGAACCCCTTTTAGCAGCCAGTCCTTGTGCCCTGTGTTACTCGAGCTCCTCCTGGTCAGCTCCAGCCCCATTTCGGTGCTACGTGGGTCACCAAAGCAGCTCATCTTCCAGGAGATCAGATGCCTCCTGGGGTTTGTCCCATGGGTACCTGCTCAGCTCCCGCCTCCCATGGGAGAAAGACGTAGGTTTGATGTCTCTGCACGTCCTTCAAGGCTGGGCTTGCTCCTCTTCCAAAACATCCAGCCACCTCTTGGGGCGTTGGTGGCCTTGGAGCTTCTTCCTGAAGAATCGCTGTGAATTAACCATGAATTAAAAGGTTTGGTTACTTCAACAGCATGAACCAGGGCTAAACACACGCAAAACATACCTTGAGGCCCCTCCACCCTGCAGCTCTGCCACCCCAGACCCGGATGGTGACATCTCGGTGCAAGGTGCCACCCTGCAAAGAAAACCAAACCCGTTGATGTGTTTTGCATGAGATGCACAGACTGATGTGTGGAGCAGCAAGAGTGGAAAGGGCTCTTGGCATATCCCCAGGCTGGTGCTTCTTGAGTTTTTTGGTGGGTGGTTTGAGTGAGAAGAGGTGATTTTGGGTACCTGGCAGGGCCCTGACCCACAAACCTCAGTGTGTGTCTCAGGGAGCAGTGGGTCCAAGCATTCTGTAACCCACCAGAGCAAGGACATTTACAGATAAAGCAGAAGGACCTCGTATTTTATTTTGTTTTTCCAGCTGGAAAGAGAAAGAGAAGGGAACGTTCCCACAGAGGAAACACCATATTTACTGTTTTTTTTTTTTCTTTTTTAGCTTTTTTATTGTGGTGGAGCTGAGTTGTACCGAGTCACTTCAGCTCTCTCAAACGCAGGATTTTCTCACTTTCTGGTAAGCTGCAGTTACCATGGAGAGGGCTGAGACAAGCCAAACGCAAAACATTGGAAACTACACCCAAACTCACCGCAGCCATATCAAACAGTTAATTAGAAAGACCGTCCATGTGTTTCCCATTCCCTGGAATGGTTTGAATCAATTGCCCTGTGATTTATCACCTGTTTTCTGTGCGAATGGTTCAGCTCTGCTCTCGTGCACGTGTTGGAAAGGGGATTTGTGCTGTACAGTGAAAGACGGAAGGGAGATATTAAGGACTTTTTTTTTTAAAAAAAAACCAAACCCAATCATCAAATAACCAATTCTGCCCCTTCCCCCGGTATAAATCTCCCCCTGGAATGATGCGCTTTGGATCTTGATGGGATTTCTAGCCCTTGGCAAGAGGGGAAAAAGGAGAGATGGCTTTTGCCTTGCTTTGATTTTGGAGAGTAGAAGATCGTAGCGTGCCTGGCCATTCCCGGGGCTGTGACACGGTGCCCAGATGGAAATTCAGAGCAGCGTGTTTCCCCTGGGCTCTCTCCTCTCCCGCTGCACGTGAAGGTGGGTGGGTAGCAGCAAGGGGGCAGCTGGAGGGAAGAGGAGAGAGGGAGAAGAAGAAGATGAAATCCAGTCTTCCAAGATCTTGATGTGTGAGGTAAGTGGTAACACCTTGCTGCACACACCGTCACGGTGGCAGAGGGGCTTCAGTGGCTGGAAAGTCATCTGGAGATGGTCCATGCACTGCCAGAGTCCGTCTGTCTGTCCAGAGACATGGCTCTTCTCCAGCCTGCCCACGGCGCATCCTCCTTCCCTGGGTGCCATCTCCTTTCAATGAATGCATTGGGCTGGTCCTTTGGCTGCCCAGGCCACCGTGGAAAGTGTGTGACTGGCCAAGAGGGTACCAGGTTGACGGGAAAGCACCTGGAAAGTTGGATTCCTGAGCCTGCCACATCCTCCCAACGCGAGCTGGGGCTGCAGCTCTGCCGTAGCTCCGCTCCCCCTCCACAAGGCACGGGGGGAAAACCACCCCTTGCTCTCGCCTTGCGTGTACGCGCTTCAAAGCAGGGCTGGTTCCTCCTGCGGGGACATCCAAAAGCAGGAAAAGATGTCTTGGAGGAGATCCCTCTGTGTTTCGGCTCTTTCCAAAAGCAGGCTGACCTGGTTTTATCTCCGCCATCTCTCCGAAGCTGCCAAGCGGCTCCTTTCGCGGTGGATACGTGAGCTGGGATCACCCGAGATGAATGCGGCATTTTCGGGATCAGCCATTCCCCCACACCCGTGCTCCGGCGAAGTCTCCTGGCCGGGCTGTGCACGGGCTGGTTGGATAACCTGCACATTTATCTGCCCCATCCCCCAAAGCAGCTGTTGGCCTGAAAGGTGGCTGCACCTCTCGCGATCCACATTCCATCTTTCCTGCCAAGACTGGGGGAGAGAGGGAATAAAAGTTGCTTTCCTATCATTAGCAGATGATTGAAAAACCTTGCAGCTCTCCCAGCCAAGTGTGAGACACCAGCCCCTTTAAGAGAGACCCAAAAGGGTTTGACTGAGGGGTTTGGGGGGGTCACACCTAAGAGGGCTGGGAACGGAGGTTTGTGTAGGATCCCACAGCGGAGAAGACAACGGGGACAATCTCTGTTCGAGGGGAAAGCGAGGCAGCGAAAAGTGACACACTAAAGTGTGCCAAAATTGTCATTTATCCACCCTCCTCCGTTCCCCAGGGAAGATGCAACACATGGACTGGTTTGGCTTGAACTAAATTTACCTCTTCATCGCTCTGATCGCAGCTAGTCTCACTACTGTGTGCAGCAAAATCCCTGTCAGGCCCATGGGGGTATTTGCCCCAGCTCTTTCGATCGTGCAGAGGTCTGGAGGAGGTCTCTTTCTTCACAGGAAAAGGCCAGGACGTGCCTCGGTTTCCCCTCTCAGTGCAGAGGAAATAGCTGGTGGCAACGGGCACCGGGTGCTGCCTGGGGAAGGGGTGAAGCTGTGACCCCCCTCCCCAAGAAACAGTTGAAAGACTTGGATTATTCTAGCTGGCAAGTTGCTGTTTTTATTGCCTGGGACCCTGCAATCTGCAAGGAAGGAAACCGGCCTCGAGCGGCAGGAAAAAAGAGACATTTCCCAGGAATTTCCAAAGGTTCTCCCACCCTGGGAAAAAATGGAAACGGTGGATGCGTGCCATGAGGTTGTTGTGACCCCCGGCACTACCCTAACCCAGGAGACCCCAGCCCCACAGCCCTGCACCAGCGCTGGGATCCTGGGGCACTTTAAGTACAATCCTGCCGTATTTTGGGAATGCCGGAGGTACTTCTTGATGCCCTCTCCCAGATTTGCTGGAGCTGCTCCCTGGGAAGCTTCTGCGCTGGATTTCATCTCAGCCACACAGCAGTAACCCTGCGAAACCACAAAGAAACCACCGACGCCTCATTTTGGGGCTGCAGGACGCTCTCCCCACCTCCGTCTGTCAGCAAGAGCGAGCTCCGATCGCTGCTTCGGGTCCCTACGATGAAAAGGAACCTGTTCTTCACAGCTGCCGAAAGGGCAGAGCTGCTCGTGGGAAGTTTCCCAGCAAAGCCGAGCGAAAAGCAGGCGGTTGTGTCGGGGAAAAGGAGCAGAGGGGCTCTGCTGAAGGCCCCGAAACCTCCCAGCAGGAGGGAAGAAAATGGCAGAGAGATTTGCAAGGCGAGAGGGAACGGGGCTTGCAAAGAGGAATGACCTCTGCAAAGTGCTGCGAGGAGAAGCAGCTTGGAAAGGAGGATCACAGCTACAGATGTGTGAGTGATGGATCCAAGATAATTCAGCTGGGACCCAGCTCAAATGGGCGGCTTTTCATCAGCGCGTATGCTCCCTTCCACGACAGCTCCTCTTCAAACGCTCTGCTCCGGCAGATTGAAAACCATTCCTCCTATCTTGGTTTTCCAAACCCAGACTCAAGTCACTGTTTGGTCGTTTTCCTTTCAGAAACGTGGCCTTGAAGCATTTTGGCATTTAGGGGACGCTTTCCCCAGTCTGGGGTGGGACAAAGCTTTGCATCAGGCTCCATTAAATTCCTTCAGTCTTACCCATTTTGGTGTCTCTTAGGACACTGTCAGCGCTGCACGAATCGAAATCGGAGCTGCCAAAAGCATCCTACACACATCCCAGGGGCTCACAGGGTGTCTGTCACCCTGCAACCTGCAACAAGCAATGAGTACAGAGGAGCAGAGCCAGAATTTGCTTTGCAGGCCATGTACAAGGGCTAAAAAAACCCCCCAGTCTGCTTAAAAACATTAAGAGCTAAACCTGCTTGTTCTGCAGGTCCCGGTGCACGACACACAAAAGCTTTGCCCAGGTGGGAGCGATGGTTGCGGGTGTTGCCGGCCAAAATGTGCATGCTGTGAGACCCTGGCCTCGAGCCTCGTGATCTCAGGCTCTGAAACAGCTTCAATTAAGGATAATCATCCAGGTAAGCGCAGGACACGAGACATCCCAGCGCTGGACGCAGGGCAGGAGGCTGTGAGTGGAGTCTTGGTTACGCTGCCTTTGCATTTGTCAGGGAGACGCGGGGGGTTGTGCATTTTATTATATTTAATGGGGTATTATTTTTTGCTCGCTGGCTGTTTGTTTGAGAAATGCCTCCCAGGGGAGCTCCTTTTGATCGCTCGCTTGCCAGACAGAATGACATCAGACAGACGCTCAGAGGAATGATAAAAAGGCAGAGCCTTATTTCTTAATAACAGTCTCTGGCAAAAGGCAGAGCGAAGTGCAACGCACTGGAGAGCACCAGGCGCTGGTGCTGCTCGGGGCACAGGGCAGGGGAGAGAGAAGGAGGAGGAAGAGGCTGCTCTTCCCCAGATTGTGCCCCAGCACCCCCACACTAGCCAGGGATGTTGTTATGGCCTTGTATTCCTCAAGGAAAAGGAGAAGGGGCAGAGGATGCTAAGTCAAGTAGGTGCCAATGTCTTGCCCTGTCCTAATTATCCCTTCTCTTACAGGGAAGCTGGGAAAGTCTTCCCTACCCTGCTTTAGCCAAGATTTTCTAGCTAATCCTTGCACCCCACTATCACGCTGATTTCTCCAGCAGCTGCTGGGACTGACTCTCCAAAATGGTACCAGTTTAGGAAGATCTGAGCCTTTATTTGCACAGAAATGCTGTGCCCTGAGCATCTCTCAGCCTCATCCCTTACTCCCATCCTGGTTTCCGGAACAGTTTGTGCCAGGGTACGAGCATGTACTGAAGCATAACCCATAAGGCATTGCTTACCTGTTTATTTTGAATAATTTCTTTCTCTGGAGCCAAGCCCCCGGGATGTACCTTCAAGAGGAACAGGTTTCTGTGCTGCTCAGGGTGTTTTTCAGCTCCAAGTCCATGATTTCACAGCATTTCTGCCGATTCCTCCTGCTCTCTTCCTTATACCAGCATCTAAAAGCAAGAGTTTAAAGAGACAGTCAGATACTCCCTTTTGGAGACGGGCAGAAGACCAGGAAATACGCGATCAAAAGTTCACGGTTGCCTCAATACCCGATTACAGCCATTGCAGAAATCCAGCGGTTCCCAGTCAGAGCCCCTACAACACTTGGAACTGAACTAAAAGCCATCTAACGCTTACATCTGGCTTTCAGTTTCTGCTCGCTGCCTTCTCTTTTTAAGTTCCTCATAAATTCTTTGGATAAAATTCCTTTTGGGCTAAATGTTTCTATGTTTTGACATTCCTCAAAGGTACATTTAAAAAAAAAAAAGTAGAAAAACTGAGAAAATGGCTCTGACAATTCACATATTTTGTCACACAAAAATCCTGTCCTCCCTCAAAGACTCGTGCCCCCTGCTCTGGTCAGCCAGACCTCCCCAGTATGTAAACTGGAGTAACATGGCCAGCGGAGGGAATGGCTGGAAGAGGACAGGGATCTGAGATCTTCCCCATCCCGACCCCTTCCTCCTGGGGCTTTTGCAGAGAAACAGGCCAGATTATTTTCTTTACAGCTCCTCTCCCACGGTTGTTCCCTGCTCTGCACCACCACAGGATGCAGATATGGGGTTTGCAGGCTGGGTAAGGAGGGGACAGAGCCTATGGCAATTTTGGGATAGTGTCAACTAGGAAAAATGCTCCTCCTGAACTTGTTCATCATATACAGTCCTCATGTATTCCCTGCCTAACACCGCTTCTTGATGCAAAAGGTGGCGTGTGAAAATGCTAAACCCCATCATGTCCTACATATTCAGGGTGAATTTGTGCTCTGGCCACTCTAAGAGGTGGCTGAGATGGTGTCAGGGAAACAGGAGTCTTGCGCGAGCACCATCCGACAGCCTGGGTAAACCAGAGGGCTTCCCTCTGTCTCCTCGCTGTGCTCTTATAAACAGGCTTCGTGGGAGACTCCTGATGAGCAACCAGTAAATATGGCTGTGAGAGAAAATCTTCTGTCTCCCCTATTTTTTTCTAACGTACCGAATTATCCAGGAGCCACAAGAAGCCAGCCAGCAGGAAGATCAAAGCGGGGATCGCCTGGGGTGGGAGCCCTCCCTTTGCCCAGGAGCAGAGATCCTCCACCCCGGGAACAGAGAGCTGGTTGTCAGCCCAACACAGGAGATCTTTTTCCATTCATGCCCCATCACCATTGTCTGGACCACCACGGCCATCCCCAGCCTCGGGCGAGCCAGTGGTACCACGCTCGGGTGGGTGTCCTGCCCGGCGTGCGGACAAGAGATGCAGTGTGGTCACTCCTGGGTCGGGGAGGAAGGGGATGCACGGCTTACATCAGACTTACAGAGCCGGGTTTGTAGGAGTCTTGTATTTTCTGCTTTTATTTGTGTTGGTATTTCCCTTCAGGCTGAATTCCCACTTTTCTGGTCAAGTCTGCAGGATGTGGACACCCCTGCTTAATATGCAACACACGTTGATCAAGTAAATCCACCAAACCCTAGTCCTCACAGGCTAGGATCAAATTTATTGGATCAAAGCAACCTTCCAGTTCCTTCAAGGGTGCCTGGAGGATTCAAGACCAGCGATATGAGTCAGGATCTCTCCAATTGAGGGCAAGTTTGGGAAGGGCCTTGGTGTAACGTAGATGGTTTTGCCTCACTTAGATGACTTTGCCTCATCTGTAGATGCCTTAAAGCTTTAAAATGGTGGTTTTGTCTCCAAGCTTTGGAGACAGAGCAGGAACTGCTTTACCCCCTCGAGGATGCTCTTAGAGGAGGGCTCCTGTATTTACACCCAGAACTGTCCTGGCACTTAAATTAAGGTCTTTAATACAGCACTTATCTTCCTTGCCCCCTTCTAAGTCCTTCAACTCAAATGCAAATGCAGCTTTACCACTGCCCATGAGCACATGGAGATGGCTTGACCCTGTGGGGTTAATAAATATGGATCTGAGAAAATAAAGAAGACTTAAGGGGGGGAAAAAAACCCCAACCAAACCCCAGGCCCAATGCCTGCTATCACATCCCCTGCTGCTAAAAACTGTCCGCTCCAGCCGAGATGGATGCTGGGCTGGAGGCAACTGGTCTCATGTAAAACAGATGATCTCGAGAAGTCTTGGAAGAGCTGGCGGGGCTGGAGGCGGCCCTGGAAGAAGCGCTCCGGGGTGGGGAAGGGCAGTGAGAGGGTGGGACGGCAAAGGCTTCTTCCAGGAAAGAGCCAGCTGAGGTTAGCAGAGGCAGCTCGTCGTAATTTCCAACTAAAAGAGGTTTGGGGTGAGAAATGGGGGCTCTGGATGGCTGTGATATGGATGACACATGCGCATCATCCTCTCGTCTCCTCTCGTCTCGTCTCGTCTCGTCTCGTCTCGTCTCGTCTCGTCTCGTCTCGTCTCGTCTCGTCTCCTCTCGTCTCCTCTCCTCTCCTCTCCTCTCCTCTCCTCTCCTCTCCTCTCCTCTCCTCTCCTCTCCTCTCCTCTCCTCTCCT
>JAVSBS010003122.1:31891-47712 GCA_033124195.1 Coracias cyanogaster
TCTCCTCTCCTCTCCTCTCCTCTCCTCTCCTCTCCTCTCCTCTCCTCTCCTCTCCTCTCCTCTCCTCTCCTCTCCATCACAGAGTCCCTGGCTGAGCTGCCATCGGCTGGAAGGACCAGGCGCCCACAGCCCCCCGAAAGCCGACCTTGCGCACGTGCTCCGAAAATCCGCGATTCCTGGATCCAGCATTGCCCAGAAATGTTGCCCAAGAGTTGGGCTATTAATAACTGCAGCAATAATGCTTAACACGTGGCCCGTGCCTTTTGCTGTCCAACTGCCTTCCCCGCATTAACCACCTAATTAACCGATAAGGGAAGGAAGCAGGGAGCGGCTTTCGTCGCCGGAGCCACAATGCGAGGCGAAGGGCGCAGGATCCTGAAACTTGAACTTGGCCCTTTTCCCTCTTGCCAAAACAAGCAAACAAACAAATATCTGAAAGCCCAGCGTGGCTTTTGGGGGAACTAGAAGTGATGGGGACAATGCACATTTTACAAGCCATCTGCAAGACCGCTTTGCTGGCAGCCTGCAGGGATGGAGACGGGACCGAGGACCTCTCGCTGATCCACGTACGCAGCTGCCCTTGCCCTGGGGACGACGCGGGTGACAGGAACCAGAACAATGGCCTGGGATGGAGCTGAAAGGTTTTGATAGCAGCTTAAATCAGGAATCAGCAACATTTTGTCCCCTGGAGGTTACTGTGGCATAGATTAAAGGAGGACTAAAGTTCGAGGAAAACGTGAGCCAGCATTGCACAATGCTGGCAAAAGGTCCCCTTTTGTGGAGAATGCTTTGAAAGCTCAGAGGATGTGGGGAAGAAGAAACACGACCCCTTTTTTAGCTTTTTTTTCTACCACTGTGCCATCCAGATGACCTCCAGCAGGTCCAGGTGGATCTGCTGACCTCTCCAGCACAGCCCTGGGATGTGTCAGTGTGGAGGGACAAGAGGCATGGAGGGGTTTGCTTTCTCTGTCAGACCACTTGGGAGGCAGGTATAGTTTAGGGTTCCTCGGCTCTGGATACAAAAAAGGGGCTTGGTTTCAGAGCAATATGGTGCTTGCTCAGAAACAGGAGCCCACATTTCTCTGCAAATGGCTCTATATATCTACCTACACTTTAGGGACCTAACCACCCATGACTGCTTGGCCCTGCATCCCTGTCCTGGACTCATTCCACCCAGCTTTCCATCAGAGACCAGGATATCTATTTCAAAGCCACCCCAAGCCCATCCTCAGATTTGTCCTCTTTGCTGCTGGGGCCTTGTGGACCCTCATAGTGGGATCTAAAGCCCATGGTCCTCCTCTGTGAACCTCCTGGTTTGGGCTGGGTCACCTGAACCTGAGAAAGGGTTCACAGCCCTGAGAGGGGAGCAGGTCCTGGGTGGTTTAGGGGAAGAAGGACCCTAAGGAAGAAGGATCTGTGCAAGCCCCCAAGACCATTCCACCCTGACACATGCACAGGAACGAGGAGGTGGCGTGGATGAGGCCTCAGGTCTCAGCTCTTCCTTTCTCCCCGCTGCTGGAATCTGCAAGCTCAGCAGCAGCTGCTGTGCAGCACGGGAGCTGCTGGCTCCGTATGAGATGTGGAGCAGCCCCAGCCCAGCACCGTGAGATGTGGAGCAGCCCCAGCCCAGCACCATGGCTGGATGGAGCCGAGGATGCTCGTGCCTGGGCTTCACATGGGATCCAAACTGCAACACCGACGTGTCCCGTCACATCGCCCTGTGGCTCAGACCCAAAGCATGTCCAGTGACTGCAGCGGGGCTTTCCAACCCATGAAAAAAGCATCCCCGGCTGGGCAGGCAAGGGAAAAAGTAACATGCCCAGCTCAGCTGGAATTGAGAAATTCCCTCTGTCCCCGTGGACAGAGACACCAGCCTCTAGCACACAAGACCGCTTGCTTGCGCTTGCAGTTTCGCCACAGCCAGATGAAATCTAGGAGATAGGCTAGGAAAGCAGAGGCCCGGCTTTGATGTGCAACCACCGCCCGTCTCCTCTCTGTTATTCCTTCTCCCTTGTGCCAAACCACTATAATAGATGCCTCTCCTCTGCCCCCACAATTTGGGGGTCCCTGCGCAGATGAATTCATCACTCAGATAACTATCCAGCGGCCACGAGGCGGGGAAGGCCAAGGTAAACACGCATCCATCCATCAGCAGATGCATGATGAAGCTCTCCCCCTCTTTGAGGGACTCACCCTGGGAGTTCAATCACGAAGTGATGGTGGGGTGGGAGGGAAGCCAGCGCTCACCAAGCTGGATCAGCCCTGCAAATACCACGGAGCCACATCCCCTGCCAACATCCCTGCCAATGTGATTCATCGAGGGGGTGCACAGCTCACCTCTGAGGTGGCCCCAGCCTCTCTCAGCCAAACCGATCTCCTGCAAAAGCCACTGAAGAGAAGGTGGCGGTGCCACATGTGCTGGTAGCTTTGGCAAGAAGGCAGCAAGGACACAACAGACGACATCAGCTCACAGCCATTGACTTTTCTGAACTACAGAATGCCAAAAATGGCATCCTTGTGGCTTAAAATATCCCCCCAAAAGAAAAAAAAAGAAGGAAAGGGAAAGCGAGACAAATTCCCATGAAGAAAGCAAAGCCCTGAGCATGCCTTCACCGTGTCTTCCCATCTCGCCTTCCCACGGAGGCACGGACGGACCCTGGCTGATCTCCAGAACACAGCTGGGTGAGCAGCAAGAATTTTCCAACCGGCTGATGAGTGTGACACAAGGAGCTGCCTCCTGAGCAGGGGGGCACCGAGCAGGACGCTCCCTCCCTCGCCCACCCTGTCGCAAAGCAGCAGGAATTTGTGGCCTGCTGGGCCAAGTGAGATAAAAGATGTGCCGGCACCAAGGGCCTTCTCCAGGGGACGCTGGGGCTGAAGGGATGGGCAATTTTGGCTGAGATGGGAGGATGAGTCAGGCTGGGGGGTCATCGCTGACCCAAAGGGGCTGGGCTGCTCGGTACCAGGCGTTAGCAGATGGGGAATGGGGCTGGTAACCACAACCCCACACACGTCTCATGGCTCCTGACCGGCCCTCCTGGCTGTTATCACCAGGAATACTTTCAATCTTGATGAATCCACTCTTTCCACAGGCTATTAACACATGATATGCCTCAAGGAAGACTTCTCCACCTCCCACCTCATACCAGTAAAACCAGCTGGGTGCAAAGCCCCCAGGAAGCTACTCTACCTAGAGCTGGGTTGGCCCCTCTTCTGATAAGGGTGACCTATGCTGCGTGCAACGTTGCTGTCTCCACGGTTAATCCTACAGAAGCACAACTTTGAGACCTCTGTCTCTACAGGATGTGATGGGACCCGGTCTGGACTCTGAGAAAGAGGGTTGAGCAGACACGTCCACAGAGCAGCACAGCCATGGGAGCAGTTGGCCAAAGTCAACAGTGATATTGGGAGAGGCACTCAGGCACTGTCTGGGAGAGCAAGGATTGAACCGTGGTGGATCAGTAAATGTACCATGTTTGCCTGGAGCTGTCAAGGAAAAGAAATTTATGTAGTGACAGGGTGGTGGCAAAGAAGAATAAGAGAAACAAGAGGGTGTAGCAGGTTCTCTCTGTGCTTTGGTCCACCTCTTTTTGTTCTGCCTCTTTGGACGGAAGATGGTGCAGGAGCAGAAATTTGGAGTGAAGTCAGGATCAAAGCCTTAAGAAGTTTTTTGCACTGATAGAGTGTAAGAAATAGGTGCATACCACAACATTTTCCTGCCTTTGGTGTCCATTTCCCCCTTACCCTTTGCACATTGCTTAGAGCTCTGCCCCTGTGATTCTGTTGAGTTGGCTCCGATAATAAACCTAATTTATATCTGGTGGGAGCCCCGACTCTCCCCTCCCACCAACTCTGCGAGATACAAGCGCTCTGCCTGTAAATGCTGATACAAGGGGAACGCGCTGCTCGACGCTGCTCCCATTGGCATGTGACGGATCGTGATTAACAGTCTCCCCTTCGTGATATTACTGGGCCCAACCCGTGATCTTGGGAAGAATTCAAAGTCTGGCTTATCAGCAAAAAAATAAGCTAGTTAAACTTAAAACAGCAAGACTCAGCTCAGAGCTAGAGGATGATTTATTAAGAATCATGGACTTTGGAGACGGAGAGAGGGAAAGGAAGCCACAAACCCCACATACAGCCTGTAAAAGTTCCAGTTTCTAATCTAACACGAGTGACTGTGCAGCTCCGGCGGAGAACTCATCTGGGATTCATCACAAGGTAGAGACAAGCAGCTGCAACGAGTTCACAGGCAGAACCCGGCTCCTGCTTTTGAGCCGCTCCTGGGTACCCCCATCTCCTGCTCTTCCTGGGCTCGGGGTGATGATGGGGATGGGGAAAATCTCTGGGGGTGCTCACCCAGTTTGGGCACAGCCCGGCTCTAACGGGACTTCACGGCATCCTCTGTTTCAGCTACAAGTAGCTGCAGTGCCTAGTTCAGGCAGCATCCAGTTTTTCCCTCTTAACCAGGCAGAAATATTTCCTTTCAGCTTCTAATTATTTGTTAAAAGTAGGCTTTTCTACTATAATAAATATCTGAACATAAAATCTCACCTAAACCAAGGCAAGTGACCTACAACAACACTTTGGCAACTTTTTCAGTGGAAGAAACTCACCATTACATCCCAGATCTTTGCTTCACACTTACCGAAAACACTGCGGGAGTTATTAATGACCACAGCACCCAAGCTGCAAAAGGATGACATTCATTCATAAAACACCAAAAAAACCCCCCACTCGCCAATCTGACACCATCAGGTAGGACAAAAATCATTTAGGAAACAAAGCAGCGAGGCTGGATTTCTTACCCTTGGCCACATCATTAAGGCGTCATGTTTTAATACAGTCCCTGCGAACAGGTAAAGACCCGAGTTTCCCTCAGCGGCAAAATCACAGCTTGGCTTTGAGAGGGGTCCTGATGAGAAGGGGGTGGGTAAAAACGTATTAATCAAGCCAGAAATTATTATGGGAGCACTGATCGGGGGAAACCTTCCCTTCCCCGCTGACTGCCCACAAGGTTTTCTCCTGCAAAGCTGGTTATAGGGATACGTGAGTGGTTACACGGGGATGGGAATGTGATTGTAGGGCTGTTAAAGGCAGGGCTTTAATTCCTGCCATGGCCAAAGCCTGGGAGAACAGCTGGGCACGGCTGCTGGCACTGAACACCCAACATCTGCATCCTGGATGCTTTGCTGAGCGAGGACCACCACTGTGGGATGGAGACAGGTGGGTGGCAGCGGGTCCCCCTGAGAAATGTCCGATCTGTTGCTCTTGGAGGAGGCAGCTGCTCTTTGCAAGGGCTCCCTGGGCTTGCGCATCATTTTTCAGCAGCCGAGTGCCACCCTGTTACCTGTGAGTTACCTTTACCAGGGAAAGCAGATGTTGCTCAGCTTACTGGAGACATCCTACCTGTGGGATACACCAAAGTCAACAGGGATGGAGAGCACCTGCACATCTGGAAGAGGGGGAGAGGATGTCCCCCAGGAAGCAAACTGCTTCCTCCCCACCAGATCTGCTGCCTTTTGAGCTGTGAACATCAGCAGAGACACAGTTTGGTATCTGCTTCCCAGGAGAGCCGTGATAGCCTGGACCCTTGGCTTCCTCGTGTTTGATCTGGAGCTGGCACCAGGGGAACCAGATGGGCTGGGCAGATAAGAGAGCTGAGCGCTGTGCTCCAGAGCTGTCATCTCCGGCCAGGAAGACAGAGCGTCATGGGCAAGTGGGAAAGGCTCAGGGATATTAGGGACATAGGATAAACTCCTCTCTCCTTGTCCCTGCACCTTCAGGGACAGCGAGGGCATCCCGTCTCTGCCTTGTGCCTCGATTTCCTCATCTCTGAAATGAGGATGGAGCAAACCCTTCTGCTAAAGGGCTTCTGAGGCTTATCTCAAAAATACCAGCCTGTTGGGAGATGTAATAACCCAGACACAGCATCTTTAGTGTGCAGGGAGGGCAAAACCCATGGGAAGAGCTCTCTGCTCCCCGTCTTGGTCCTCTCCTTGCTGGGACCCCTGCTCCCTTCACATGAGCCTGTGTTTGTGCACTCTTGCTTTATAGGGAGGGGAGAGCCAGAAAATGAGCAAGCAGGGAAGCTAATGAGCTGCTCTCAGGCCTCCTTGCCTGTAAAAAACGAAGCCGCCAAAGGCAGGGCTGGCCTGGGGCAAGTGGCCGATACCTGCACAGCCCCCGCAGCGTGAGGGTCTGCAAACCAGGGCTACCGTGAGCTCGAGAGATGCCAGACCACCCCACACAGCATTTCCACACCTCAAAAAAAGGTCCTGGTTGGGTGCTTGCAGGCTTGGGGGCTGTACTGTGCCCACCCTCCATCTCTCCCAGCTGTCATCATCTCAGAGCTTTTGCTGGGAGTTCAGCCTCTCCCAGCAGACACACACAAACCAAGCGAGAGTCAGGGCTTTGAAGTACTGCTCGCTGCAGCAGCTGACAGCAAGGCTGCCTTTCCCTCACCCCCCTCTGAATCAGCCTGCACCAGATGCTGGAGGAGTCTGTCTCCTCCAGGCTTTTAATTTCTACAGCCAGGAATCAGCGGAGTCATGGGACACCATGAACACCAGACCTCAATGAGATCTTTGCTCCCTTGAAGTCGTAGCCAGGCTGGCGGAGTGGAGAGGGGTCAAAGAGTGCTACTCACTCGCTTTCTGCTGTGGTAACTCCAGTTAGTTCCATCCAGCGTTTACCCAGCGCTGGCCGGGGGTTGTACATTCAGCTATTTGAGCCCTGAGCATCAGGCTGGTGCCTCCCAGGACCACAAGCTGGGAGGTTGAGGCACTTTTCTTCACTGTGTCCCCAGCATCTCCCCCAATTCAGCCATCACCTCAATTTTCACCTCCAGCCCCAAGCGCTTACCCCCCAAGCCACTCAAACGCCGTTAGCTAAAACACCAAAACCACATGAAATGCGGTGGTTTTACCCAAATTCCAAGCTGGCCACGTGGAAAGCAGCCTGGCACCACAGTGACACAGGGACCCTCTGCCTCCGAGCGTGGGCGGTGCGATGCCAAGCATTCTGCCATGGAAATCCTTCCAGGCTTTTGGAACCAGGGAGCACTGGCTGCAGTGAGCTGTGCTCGTTCCCAGCGTCACAATTTGGTCCGCCTCTGGTTTTGGGTACCTTGCTTTCAAACAGCGAAGCCTCGCTCTTCCCAGCAGCTGAGCACCGATGGGCTTTTTCTGCAAAAAATAGGTGCCGATGGCATTTTGGTTCCGGGCCGGCCCAGTCCCTAAGAACAGCAGTGCGAGTTGAGCCCCCGGCCGGCTGCCAGCCTGCCCGACTGTTTCACCTCCAAATTACCCCCGTGGCCCCCAAGGTTTATGTAACTTCACTTCACATGAAGTGCAACCCATTTCCTTCTCCCGGGAGGAAGAGATAAACAACAAGGAGGCAGCTGCCGAGCAGCACCAAGCCCAAAGCTGAGGGAGCTTGTGCTGCACCCCAGGACCTTCGTTGGACCCTCTTTACTCCGAGTCCCCGTGTACCCTAAAGAAAGGTGTTTCATTGGCTCCGACCCAGCCAGCACTCCAGTGTAGACAAGTAAATAAATGACCAAAGCTAAGCAAACCTGCTGAATGGGAGTTTAGCAAGCACAGACCAAACAACAGACTCATTTTTTTTAGCCTCCTCCTGTTTTAAAACTGGTCAGAGGACGTTGGCAAACGCTCTCACCGTGGCCCAAGAGCCGGACGACGTTTCTCTGGGACTTTCCTAAGAGGAAGCAGAGAACGGGCTTCGCTCCCTGTCACCACGCACTTCAACTCAAGTGGTTTGCACGAGAAATCACTTATCCCTACGGGAAACCTTCAAACACCAGCCTGAAAAGCCTGAGCCACAACCCCGCCTGAGGATGTTAGTCCCAACTCTTGGAAAGACCAAGATCTGAAAGACATCGGCATTGCAGTGAGAGATGGGAAATCACTGCATATTGATCCACTGCATATCAATTCATTGCATAATGATTCACAGCATATTGATTCCCCCCGGTCCCAGCCGATTCCTCTCTCCTTGTTCTTATCAGGTCATGAAACCCAAGCTGAGACTTGATACAGTTCTAGGTAAATAAAAACCAGTGTCCCTGGGTTTAATCCTTATGACCCAAAAAATGCTCCCCTTTTAGAGCCAGGCCTCTTATATCCCAAAACAGCAATTTGAGACCTCTCCTTACCCCTTCAATATTAAGTTTTTGCTTTTTTGGTGGCTATTCAGCTCACGTTCATAAAACACCCATTGCTTGGGCTTATGCAGGATTTGCATTTAGGGGGAGGGAGTCAGCTGAATCCACTGAGGAAAAAAAAAGCCCATCCAGGCCCCAAATCTCTTCTTTCTCCTGCATTTCCAAATATATATATATATATAAAAAATACATAATACGTGCCAGTGGGAAGTGTGAGGCCCTCAGCACTACCGACCCCACGGTCTCAAGGCTGGGAGCAGAGGGCACAGGCATCGGTCCCTGCATCCTGCGCGGAGCTGACATCAGTTCCTCCCGGTTTTATTGACGCAGTCCCAGCTCTAGCCTGATTTTTTAATTGCCTCGTAATTCCTGCAGCACTTAGAGTTTTTATAAGCCTCCTGCTTTCCCCAAGGTCAAGAACGAGTGCCCCCAGCTCCCCCGTTTTCTTAACCACCAAACGGCGAGTGAGCAGTAAAAGAGGAACGCGGATGCCATTTCCTTGCACCGATGCGGTACACGCGCTGTGCGGGTTGAAGCAGGAAAAATCACTCACCATTTCAGTAGCTTTGTGGCCTTTCTTGGCCTCCTCCATCTCTTGGTTCCAGGAGGAATGCAGAAAGGTGGAGGTGTTGGACAATGGCAGGCGTCCTTCGTGCCCCCAGCACTCAAGGCTCTCACTGTGGGGAGGTTTTTGAAGGGATTTATTTTGGTTAGACGTTTTGGAAATGTCTTGCAGGAGATGGTAGTAATAAAAGGTGAGCTTAAACCTGTGTAGCTCACTAGAAGTGGGCCTGGTGGACTGCCCGTGGGTGGGTGGAAGTAGGTGGGCTTTGGCTTGCTTTATGGCAATTAGGAACAGATCAAAGCTACACGAGACTCTCTTAAGCAGGGTGTAAGGACTGGTTTGTGTCACAGCCAGGCAGGTTTCTCATTAAAACAGCCACCATGCAACAAACCTGAGCGTGGCTGAGCACAACCGGTACCGACGGAGACAATCCCATCTTGCACTGGTGATGTTCCCATCACGCACAAAGAAGCAAAGGTCTGTGCTCTGTTATCTGGCCAAGACAGAGGGATGATACTTTCCTCCCCAAACAAGCAGGAGGACCCCCAGGGACCGGAGCTACCCCCTGCTCAGGGCAGAGAAATTCCTCTGCAGCAGACACGCAGCAGGCAGCAGCCCCAGGGCCTGCATTTGCGAGCAGGAGACAGAATATAATACACGTTACTGGGTCACTTGGTCCTGTTTAGGTTGGCTGGGCGACGTGGAGTTAGCACATCTGCCAGCCCTGGGAAAACCCGCGTCCTCCCTGCAGAGCTCTGCGGTGGGGGAAACCACAGGTCTCTCTGCTGCGAGCTATTTATCTGCTATTTCAGCTGATGGTTTTCACTCTGGAAAGGTGACACGTGCCGTATTGCATCCCCCACCTGAGGCTGTACAGAGCAGGTCCCATCGGCAGGATGTGAGCTGGTTTTTGGTCATGCACAAAGAAGGACCAAAAGCAACAGTGTTCAGAGAGAAATGCGTCAAGGTTGTTACCTGGTGTGTGCTCAGCAGGGTGGAGTTGGCTCTGCAAGATGCTGTCCATCACCTCTGGAAGAGCTGGCGGCCAACGCGTGAGCCTGCACGGAGACAGACACTGATTAATCGCGTACGACGCCGGCTCAGCAAACCACTGCAAAGGGGTCTAAAAGGCCAAGCTTGTGCTGGTTGCAGCACTTTCACTCCAGCACCACGAGCCCTGGCATGTCACCTCCGCCTGCTTTAAGCTCCTGATGTCCCACCATTTGGGCTGCGGAAACCTTCCCCGTATCAGAGGTGGTCCCTGGAGAAGGGCGATGCTCAGGGGTGCCTGCACTGCCCCAACTCCTGTTGCAATGCAACATCCTCTGAAAACATCCACTGCAGACAGCCAAGTCCTTCTGACCCACCAGTCAAACCAGTTACCCAGACTGGGGAAAATGGCCGGCCACGTGAATCCTCTGCTGGGGCACTGGAGCTGCTGGCAACAGCCGATTGTGTTTATTCAGATGAGAACAATTTTCCCTCGACAGACCCTCCGCGCCCGCCGGCCAACAACAACACAAGGGCGGGATGGGGCCCGTATCTATTTCCAGTTGAGCTGTCAGCTGGCCTCGGGGGCTGCTGGGATCACTGGGCTGCCCAGCGAACGAGCATCCTCAGCCTGGAAAGGGAAATGTGAAATCACGCAGCCTCCAGAGCATTTGCACCCATCACTGCGGTACCCAAGGCCATGGGGATGGGCAGCAGGGGCTGGGCCAGGGCCAGCGTTTGCCATGGAGTGAGAGATGTCAGCGAGATCGCACATGTACAAACATACACAGGCAGGGGGTAATTTGGAGGCCTGAGCCTATTTGGAGGGGCCAAGTCCGCTCTTCCCGTGAGAAAGTCAGACTGGAGCTTCCAGTGAGCCCAGTGAAGCTCAGAAATACCTCTTTATCCCTCAGCAAGCCCTCTGGTAATGCTGGAAAAGGACACGGCTTCTCCTGACCCCTGCCTTCCCTGGATGAACAGAAATAGCATGGGAGACAGGGACTGAAGGAGAAAGGTCCCAAATGACCACCCCCGTGTCCCAGGACAGGAGGCAGGCAGCCGCTTCCCTCCACACGACTGTCTCCATCCCTTTAGCCGCTTCCCAGGAGCACTGGCCCCAAGAGCTGCTTTTATACCCTACACCCTTCCCAAACCAACGGCGTAGAGAGACAGGATTGCTCATAAAACGCAGCCTGCACACACCCCGAGAGCCTCCAGAGCCCCATCACAGACTCCAAGCTCATGTACTACACGGTTTGGGGGTACCACCAACTTCTCACTGCTGTCCTACAACCCTACACATACACACCCCTATCACAGCGCTGCCAAATCCAAAGATATCTGGCGCTTCCTCGATTTCATGTGCTGGGGCTGAATAATTTCATTAACATCTTAAACGCCAAAGAAGGAAAGAAGGAGGCTCACTGAGAAGCTCCAAGGCATCCAAGAGAGAATTCAACTACAGAAGGAACAGGCGCAACAGAAGCGAAATGAAATAGAAAGTCCTTCCTGTTTTTTCAGCGAGGCCCTGATGCCAGACAGGAGAATAATGATTTGTGGACGCCTGGAGATGGAGAAGTGGAGACCATCTGAAAAAGGAGTGAATAAATAAGACTTTGTATGAGGTCTAGAGAGATAACTTGAAGGGAGAGCGACCTAGACAGTGTTTTTCCAGCTGAATAGAGTTTCACCAGACGGTATTTTGCAGGCGTGTTTCAAATTGATGAAAACACCTATTCAGGATTATGAAAGCTTTGTGTTTCAGGAGGGTTCGTGCCCTCATTCCTCTCTCGTATTCGGTCTTATTTGTAAAGACAAAAGGAAATTCTTCTTGCGAATATTTCTTTGGAGATGAAATTCCAAACTTCTAAGTTTAAAGATGATCCCGGCAGTCAGAAATCTTTGAATTTCTGACAGGATGGAAATTCCTTATTTCTCCAAAAGCCTCTGCTTTCTGCTGGTGGGCAGTCCTCAGGGGAGACCGGTGGATCCGGGACTCCCCTGCCTCAATTTTCCCACTCACAAAGGGAGGATGAGGTGACACGTTGGGAAGGGGTGAACGTGTCTCTGGCATGTGCATCACATCAGGGCTGCTGATAGCCCGTGGTTCCCTTCCAGATGGCTGCCGAGACCCAGCCGGAGCCTCGGGCTGCTCAACCCTGGCTCTGCGAACACCGGCGAGAAGCTCGACCGAGCCGAGAGGGTCGGCGGAGGGCTTCCCCTTGGCCCTCACAGACAGGCTCTTCCTCCTCACCAGACGTCTTGGCCGATGTCTTGGCGGGAGAAGCGCCAGCTTTGTCTCCTGGCACATGCCGGCGGCGGTGACGGAGGGCGAGACGCGACGGCGATCGGAGGGAAGCCTCCCCTAAGTGCATCTCCAGCACGCGGCCGCGCCGCTGCCTCTGCCGACAGCTTTATTGCTGCTGAGAGGTCCGTGGGGCGACCTGGCCCTGCACCATCCCTGCTCTACAGCTGCTCAGACAGGAAGAGAGGTTTTGGAGAAAGAGGGGTGAACTCCCCTGGAAAGCAGCTCTGGAAAGTCGGCCACCCTCGGGGAAGACTCTGCTTGGCCTTCCTGTGGTGCAGAGGAAGGTTGGCAGGAAAACCGCCCTGGATGGACTTTTCCTAACAGGAAAGAAGAAAGAAAACCAAAAAGCAGAGGTTTGCAAAGGCTGCCGTCAGCTGCTCCCACCTCTTTCTGCACATTCGGCTCCAGTTCTCCCACTGACAGGGTCTCACCCTCTACCCCCAGCACTAACCCAAAGGCTGTTCACCCCCCAGCCGGGAGCTACCAGCACAGCCCTGCTTCACTCAGCTCCCCACTGCCCCCAGACCTTGCTCCTGCTGGGGTTTTAGCCATGCATAACACACATTTTCATTTTTCAAAAGTAAAATGTGCATTTCATGGAAGAAAAGGTCGGTGTGGATAGAGAAAACCACCATCCTTGACTGGGTTTAGTCACAGCTCCGATTTTTTCCCCTTTTTTCTTTCCACATTGCCCATAGCGACTCTTGGGCATTCTCACTTGTTCCTGCATCCCCCCCAGGCTCCTGGTACCCATCACACTCTGTGCCGTGACCCAGGTGGAGCACTTCAGATGGAGACCATCACCTTGCAGAAGACACACGAAGCAACGTGGGAAAACACAGGGAAAGCAGCCGCGTTGGACAGGATCAGGGGGACACGGGATGGGGGTGAAAGGTCTCTCCAGCCCTGCCAGCATCCCACCCACACAGCAGCATCTGCCACCGCGGGGAGGTCAGGCATGGAAATAGCACCTGGCAGTGAAAATATTTGGCCGTGCAGGCAGCCCAGGTAGCTGCTGGGTGCGACGAGAGCCCAAGCTGGGAAAGTTTATAAGGTGGGCTGCGGAAAACTGGCCAGCGGCTCTGCAGACAAAGCCTGACTCCTTCCAAAACAAACAGCACCCGCTCCAAGCACCAGCACACGGGGCTGTGGGGCTCCCAGCCCTGGGGTGCGAGGGGGACGCTGCAAAGGGTGCTGGAAATGACTCTGTCCCTTAACACTCGCCGCTTCTGGGCTTGCAGTGCAGCTGGAGAAGGGTCCAGTGGGGTGTTTCATTGGCGCTCTCAGCAACAAGCCCCCAGCCCAGAGCCCCCACGCCCCGTCCCCCCATAGAAACCTGCAAATGAAGCGTTTTTAGGAAAACGTATTAAAAACTCCACGTCCGACACTGGCTGTGCTCGAGCGCTGAGCCCAGGACCCCTCTGCAGACACAGCAGCTGCCGCCCGCGATCCCCGAGCACTGACCCCATCTCCTCACCCTCCCTCTGTGCACAGTTCACTCGTGCGCCCGACGCAGCCCAGTCCTCATAAATGCCAGCGGCCAGACGTGACCGAGGTGTGGAAGGTGGTGGTGGGCGATGGCCGAGGGCCAGCCGCCCCGTGATGAGATCCCCCACTGTTCTCCACAAAGAATAGCCCCTTGTCCTGCCCCGACGGCTCCCCCTCAGCCAAGGGTAGAGGGGTAGTGTGGTGTTGGGGACAAAAAGCGTTAGTTTGGAGACCCAGAGACAAAGGAACAACAAAAGAGGGCCAGATGGGGCTGCCCCTGCCCTTGGCCCATGCCCAGCGATGGCTTCATGCCAGGGTGCTGGCACTCCAGAAGGCAAAGGGCTGCTGCCCCTTCCCCATGAAACGTGGTTATTCAGCGCCGGGGGACACATTGCACGAGTGGCAGGGCGGGGGACAATACCAAGGAGATGTCTGGGAGGTCTCACGCACATCTGCCTCTCCTTGGCTCGGCATGGAGCAGTTTGGACAGGAGCGAGTCCTGCTGCATGGCAGCATCTCACGCTAAGCAGGGGAGGCAAGCAGGCAGGCATTTGCTTCAAGCTGTGGCAAGAGTTTATTTTTCCAGCTAAAGTAATTTAATTTAGTGGAAATTTTTCCCCTTTCCGACCCGTCTTCTCCTGTAAGCAGCCCATCCTTGGGAATGGCTGGTCAGCTGGATGGGAACCAAGCTGGATGGCATGTCAAGTCAGAAGGCTCATGAAAAGCCAGCCCAGGTTTATGTCATTTATTTTCCAACTGAGCATGGCTGGGGGGGGCTTGCTTTCTTCTCGCTACCAGAAACATAAGGCCCAAAATGTCATTGCTGGTGGAATTTACTATTCCTGATGTGAGAGCAGAGACACGGGAGGGGGTAAGCAACGTACTGAGGTTCTGAGCACTGACATCGCTTTTTACATGTTGTCTTGCTGCACCTACAACCTGAGCACGGCAAAAGGGGAACAAGATGCATTGAGTGATGCTAAAAAAAGGCAGGTAGAGGCTCTATGGCTGGAGCAAAAGCCACTCACCTGGTGAGGTCTCAGCAAACCCTGGTGAAGGTCCTCGTACAGCAAGTGCAGGCACCAGCCGGGATCCTGGTGGGATGCGGAAGGGTTGGATATCTGAGCTGAGCCGTCCACTTGTGGTTGTGGTAAGATCTCCTGAGCAGCAGAAGTTAATGAGCCTGTAGGAAAATTAAAAAAAAATAGCATGCAATTCTTTATAACAAGGCTGCCAGCTATACATTACGTTTAATAGGACAGTTATCGTATGTTAAATACTGGCATGATTAAAAACATATTTACAAAGGATTAACAGCTCTGTAATGGCTACATGTCTGTTGCGAGGCCGTTAAATCTCCCAGAATCTGTTTCCAATCATCTATACAATAACCATCTTAATAAATCTGAATTAAAGGCATATTTGGGTGAGCGCGGATTCCAGACTGCACCTGGTGGGTTTTTGCAAAGAGGGGAAAAAAAACCCAACAGGCCTAAGAGGTTTGCTGTTTGCGGAAATCCAGCGGCGCGTGAACACGGAGGGCACGTGATGGAGACACGCTGATGAGATCCGCGAGTGCCACCTCCCTGGGTCACCACTGAGGTTCGTGGGACCAAGTGGGGAGATGCGTCCTGCCTGCAAACCCAACCACGCTGCTGCATCTCCCACCTGCTAAAATCCCAAGGGAACCCCCTGGGGTGGGACAGACCCTTGAGCTTGTAGCTAAAGTGTGAAAGCAGATTTGGCTGCTCCAAATATTTTCTTGCAGCTCTAGTTGGTGTGATTGTCGCCTGGCATCGGGAGCTCAGGCTCCCGGGGGTGGATGGAGCTGGGGCAGCGGTACCCTGCTGCGAGCAAAACTCCCCAGCGTGGCGAAGGCATTTAGCAAAAATAAACGCCGAGGCCAAGCTTGAAATGTTTATTTTCCAACTCCAGGCCATTCATCCAGTGACACCGCTCTGTTCCAGTGAGTCTCCCTCTGTTTATATCAGATGATTAATGAGACGCAGATTGTCTTTAGCCCTGACGGATGTTGCCGTCACCGGGGGTAAGTACGACTTTGGGGCTGATCTCCCTCTTTCTCCTCCCAGCTCTGTCTGCAGCCACCACGCCATCCGGATTGGCCCGCAGAACAGATTTTTCTTCCTGTTTCACGCAACCAAACCCAAGATTTTATTACAGTATTTTTTTTTTTTGCCCTCGGTAATCAGCCCTCTTTTGGCTGGAAGCCCTGATAACATGGGGAGAAGGTCTGCGCTGCAGGAAAAATGAAGGGACAGACCCAA
>JAVSBS010003125.1:4984-41408 GCA_033124195.1 Coracias cyanogaster
GTGGAGAAGAGTTAAAACACTGTGTATGCAGAAGGAGGATAATGATAGAAGTGCCCAAATCAAAATGACCAACAGCCTGGGCAGTCTTCACGTACATTATATCCTGGGAAGCTTTAGAGAGTGTGCAATGTCCTGGCAAACAAGTGTACAACAAAAAGGTCTTCAATAAGCACCAAAGTCTTCAACAAAGTGCTCTTCCTAAGCAATGTTTCCCCACTTCAGCCTGCAAAGTGGGCTAACTGTATATGCTCACCGAAAAATGGTCCCAGCACAGTACTGCTTTCAGGATTACTTCCAGAACTTGTGCTTCTTTGGTTAAAATAAGCTTTAGTGTTTCCCCCTTAGCTAGGCGCAACCACCCATGCAGACAGGCTCTCTTTGAGCCTCCTCTTGTCAGGAGATTGAGTCTGATTTCCTGCAGGTTACTCTGACCACAACACTCTTCTGCTCTCCAGCATCTTCACTAGGCGTCATGTCTCTTGTTCTTCAGCCATGAGAAAGCAAGCTCCACTCAACTTCCTGCCTACAAGTTCCTTCAGTCTCTGAAGCTGTCAACACAGAGGTAGATTTTCTCAAAGACAACCTTCTCACATCAAAACACTTTTGACTTCCTTACCAAAGAGTTACACATCTTACAGGGAGAAGGCAATACCCCAAGTTCACCAAACACAGATGCTCCTTGTTGCCAGTTTTAGTATTCTTTCTCTAAGCCATGACACCGTATGCAGAAGGGGCAGGCTGCCCCACTGCCCTCCTCACTGTTCCTGACTCCCAGCAGAGTCTCTGGCAGGAAGGAATACTATCCTTTTCTAGTCCATTCTTTTTAATCCTACTGTTACCCCAGATAAACTGCTTTTTGACTGCAGAAAGCTAAGCAAGGTGTATTACCTTATAACTATCTCCCCAATGCTTTCTGTGAGGTTATATGTGTTACCTTTCCTGCTTGGATCTTTTGACAGTCTGTCGTGTTCTAGCAAATAACACACCTTAAACAAAAAAGATATGCCATATTAATGGGAAATATTTCAGATACTTTCCCTTTTGTCACAACACTAATTCTCATTTAGAGTTCCTCATCCCTTCCACTTCTTAGACATAGTTTGAATTAAATAATAACACAACCAAGAACAACAACCATCACTTCATCACAGAGAACTTAAATGAGAACAGTGGGTATGATTTTCATCTATCCCACAACACCCGCAGCCTTTCAATAACCTCAGGAAGAGAGAATTAACCAGGCAATATTCCTGCTGATGAGAGGTGCATATCCATGTGCCTGCACGGAGTCTGGCTGTGCCGGTGCTCTCAAGCAGCAAGGTACAGGACGAGTAGATTCATGGAGCAACACAGCTGGAGCTGAGAACTCACTATCCACACCGCACGGATTTTAGGGGATGCTTTCTGGGGTGCCTCTCACTGGGGACTGGCCACCAGTCACACCTTCCAGTTTAGCTGCTACTGAAAAAAAAATCCAGCGCATGCATGCCCTATGACTGCCTTGTAGCTCAAGTCAAGGTGGGATGGCCAGGAGGTTCCCTTCAAAGGCACATTCCTGATCTATGGTTCAGGCTCCTGGATCCTATCATAATTTCACTACCAGTAATAATAATACAAAGATCATGAGTCAGGCTTTCAAACTGCTCGTGCCTCCCTCTACAGGCTACTTCCTTCAGATCCGAAGGTGTTTGCTGACCAGATGCATCCAGCTGCTGAAGCAATGCCAGTTTATGCTTTTGGTCTTCAAAGGCCGATTCTCCCTGAAGAGCCTGGTGTCTGATTGCATGTGATGTCATTGGTATGATGGATGGAGCAGAAAACAGTGCTTTCTTAGGTTCCCTAAGAAAATACAACAGAGGGATGTTGGGGAACTGTCGGTAAAATGCATGAGTAGCCACTTCAGGATGGAACTCTGCAGGAGGAAAAGCAGATTCAAAAAGAATAAACGGAAAATCCTCTGCTCACATGAGTCTAGGCTCCCCACAGACATGTTTCTATCATCTAAGTGCTGCGTGAAATGGCCACTAAACAGTAGAGAAATCAACATTTTTTTAAATTATTCAGAGAAAGGAAAACTCATGAAAGATAAGTGGAGAGTGGAAAAGAGATATGAGTGTCTTTTGAGGTGGGGGAAATCACTCGATCCCACTCAGTCTGAAATTGGTAGCAATGGCTTCTATCCATTTCAGCAATGGCAGATCTGGATCCCTGAATACAAAGAAGGAGGCAAAAATTAATCCACATTTTTGAAAGAACGTATACAAGCACATCAATAGTATGACCAAAAATTTACTGAATGTGGCTTCAAAAGTAGCACAAAACAAGCCATGAGAAAGACTCAGATCTTCACAGGAAGAAAACAAGAAGATTTGAAGCAGAGTTGAACAGAAAAAAAAACCCCAGTAATATTGTAAATGGTAGAGATGGGAAAGTTAGACCTTTGCTTAATTTTGGTGCAGCTTTAATCAAGGAGCGTGTTGCACACAGTTCAGGAGAAATTAGAAGTTAGGCCAGTGTTTCTGAACAATGGAAAGACTCCAATAAAAGTCAGGCATCCCTTAGAAAGTGCATTTATCCAAAACAAGCATAAGCTGAGAAGCAGGAGCATGAGGAAATTGGCAGGACTAAGGATGAGTGGTTGTGGCAATGCAGAGAAGGCCACCTGTGGCAGAAGCAGCTGTGTTCCTCAAGACCCATTGCTGGCTTTGATTGCACTTCTTGTGCTATCAAAGTTTACCACACCATCACTGGGACAACCTGCAGCAAGAGGATGAAAAATGCCAAAGGTCAAGTCATGGTTTTTCCCTTAGGTGACAGCAAGGAGCACAAACCATAGTACCACATAGCTGAGCTCAGACAAACACCAAAACAGTACGAAACCATGACAGCAGGAAGGTAATGAGCACTTTTCCCAGAGAGCGATGGGCACCCTTACTACCCACCAGGCCACTGGTGTTTGAATTTGTTTGACCCTCCCAGAACTAAAGCCAGTGTCCTTGTGAGTGCAGGATGGAGATGGCAGCTGGATTGGATCCACAGTGCAGGGTCCATATCTTTCTCAGGCACTGTTGCTGGTGGCACAGTGAAACCAAGGCCATGCATATAAGATACAGAAGTGATGACACTGAAATTCCTGGGGTTTAATTAACTGCCAGGACAACCTGGAAGTAGTTCAATACAACCACACAATATAAGCACATAAATTAAGAGTATGGGTTTGTGCTCACTGACAGAAGCTAAGTTCTGATCCTAGCAGGTAGCCGTTTTCCTTAGACGTGTCTTTTAAAACTTTGAAATATAAAATGAAGCCTCTTCACAACAGAAACACTCACAGACCCTATCTGATGCCCAACATTGCTACTCGTATCAACAGATTAAAAAAGAACAAAGTAGATGCAACAGACATTACTCCAGTCATGTAACATGTAAGCCATTAAGAGGGCCAACGAAATATCTTCTGATTGCAGAAGTAAACCCAACACCTTTTGTTGTAGTCGGTCATTTTAAACCCAATGCCCCTGCTGTGATCTCTGGGCTCTAGCAGGCATGGAGGAGGTCCAGGGAAGCTTAGGAGCTTTGGCCCTTGCGTTAGCATTGTCCAGGGCATGGCTACAAGGTTCCCTTCTTCCCCTTCTCTCCCTTCACGTTCCCTGTCACATGAAGGTGATCCTTGCCCCTGGGAAGAATAAGAGGTTTAACTCACCTGGGTCTGGCACGTGTCCATCGTGATGTTACCCTGCACAAAGGTGTTTAGTGCCTATGTTGGGAGCTTCAAATGTATTGATTGATTGCAGAGTCTTGCCTCCCACAGTAACCCAGGCTGTTTGAGACCTTTGTTTAAATATACACTATATTGTTTCAGGTGTCCAAAGTTTTATTTCACTTCTGTAGTAAATATCTTCCAGCTCCTAAACAAGAACTTTGGGAAAACTGCTCCCACAATACAACTTAAAAATCACCCTGCAGAGACCTTACGTTCCTCAGCCTAAATCCAGCCTTCAGTGTCTCTTGAGTTATGAGGTTGTCCAGACCACTAATAGAGGAGCAAGGGAATTTACACCGAAAGGAATAAACAAGCCAACAATAAAAATAACCATTTATCTTTTTTTCCTCCCCAGTGTCTTACTCCAAAGGTCACTGTGTTCTCTCATGGAAGCAAAGCTCCATAATGTGAATTTAGACTCTTCAGGTTAAATCCCAGAGTTCTTACTCACTTTTCCCTAAGTAGCTTTGGTGAATTTTTAGTTTGCATTTTTTCCTTGGACAAGGTCTGAGAAATAAGCAGGGGCTTGAGAACAGAGCTGATGGTCAGAGAAAAGCCCAGGTCAGTGGGGGCACGTGCAGCATGGCTCCCTGCGCAACCCAGGCTGACTCACACCATTGCATTAGGAGAGAAACAAGGTCCCAGCCTCACGTTCTTCCTATTTTGTGGTTGAGGTTTGCTTACAATAGCCTCAGCTCAGTAGACTGAAAATGCAGGTGACAGGAAGGTACACCTAGCTCTGTGCAATCTTACCTGCAGCAAGGGCTGAGCAGACAGGTTCCCTCTGTGCAGAAAGCAGCTTGCAGAGCCCAGAGGCCAGTTTATGAAAGCAAACCCTTGCCCATGTCACCACGACACCATGTTTTACCAAGAAGCAGGTCTAACACCATCTAGAAATAAGTACAGCAGTTTAAAAAGAGCATGACAAACATCGGTCCCCAAAAACATCCCCTTGCAGAGCTTCGTGTAGAAATCAAACTGCATTGTAAAGATGCCCTCTCATGGGACTACTGCCTTTCCTCTCATTTTGGTGAGCTCCAGCCCCAAATCTCTCCCTAAGATTATTCTGCAGGCAGGACAAAGCATTTTACAGGGTTCAGTTTGGCTCAGAAGTTTTTTGGGATTACCTGGATCTTTGGAAAATGCAGCTCCCACAGCTCAGGGTCCCTGGCTGCAGGGACAATGTGCAGGCTTCCTGCTGCCTTCCCAGGTTCAGCTGCTAAAAAAATAATACCCCTTGTTTCCCTTGCACTTCCAAATCATACAGCGTGTTTTGTCAATGTCCACCATTGTTTAAAGCCCCTCCAGGCTCCTGCTGAGGACATTATTTCTCTCAGAGTTTCATAGGCAGCGGGGGATCCTTCCTGATTTTAAAGAGGGCTCCCATGGATCATGAATAATCTGCAATGTTCCTAATACAAGCCTTGTCCAGCCTGTGTGTGACTTGTAACACACAGAAGGGCTGACATTTGAAAATCCAACTGGCAGTCTGAGCGATCTGCAGGCATTTTGAAATGCTCTGAATCAGAAAGAGGAGAGTTGGCAGGTCACTCAAGGAGGCCACTGGGCACACAGTGGTTTCAATACACTTATTGGAGAATAATGTCTCTCTGAAAGTTTGCTAAACATTTGCTTGTCCTTAGCTCTCCTCCGCTGCTGTAACTCAGGCCAACCCGTCTCTTCTTGATTCATACTACATAGCACATAGAAATATGCCCAGTTTGATGTAAAAACAGCCAAGCAAGGGAGAGCAATGTCTCACCTTGCCTAGGACTCGAGCCGATGTTCTCCAGCGCTGTGAGTAAGAGGTAAGGCAGATCTTTCTAGGCTCAGTCTTCCAGATACGTTCTCTGTGTGCTCCAGGTGGTATCTTCCCTTCGGGCACCCGCCTTGCTTTCTGCTCTGTTATCCCAAGGACATGCAGCCATTTCTCCATGGAAGACAGGCTAGGCTGGCTTGTGTCTGGGCACCCTGAAGCACGTTGGAGCAGACGAAGCAACTCTCTGCAGAGGCGTGCTTGTGTAGCCATGGCATAGGGGACACACTTCATCAGCTGTGCCTCATCTAACACCTCCCCTTTTTCCTTTTTAAGTATAGAAAGGAAAAGATATACCATTATTTAACTCTTTAACAGAATAGTTTATATAAATAGCTTACAAGACAAGTGGGTGTAGTTTTTCAGAAAAATTAATACAAAGATAGGACCTTCAAGTCCAGTGGAGCAAAACGCTCACTTGCAATGCTCACACATACACACAAGCATATACAGACGCACCCCGCGTATTCTCTACACAGTGATTAGTGGACTAGAAGATGAATTGTAAAATGGGTAAATTAAAAAGCTGGAGATGCACTGAATTAGAATGCTGCGTATGCATTAATCAATGTATTTTTCAATAACTATACAAAATCAGCCTGATCTTAGGGCAGGTACTCTGCAAAAAGCCTTGCCTTATAACAACATCTCTTCCTCTGCCAAGCTCTAGTTCATTGATCATTATTTTAACACAGTCTGAAGGATTGGGGTAGATCATAGGGCAAGAGTTTGAGTATTTTACTCCTCCTTTTGCTGCTGATTGATTGCACGAACAACCAAGGAAAGTCAGATTTCTGCTACGTTTCACAGTTTCCCTTTTGTAAGTGGGATAATATTTCTTACAAGTTTTTGCAAAGCAGTTTGAGGTCTTGGGGAGAAAGCAGCTATTTAAATGCTCTGTGTTATTATTCTAGGCCTTGATTCAGGAAAACATATAAGTATATGTTTAAATCCTGCTGCTTTAATGGGTCGAAAGCACCTACTTTAGGCTAAGTTCATACTGATGTGGTCTTTCTGAAAAAGCTGTCCTAAAACTTCTCATTATTCCTATTAAAAATATAGCCAGTTGAAGCTTACTTAAAAGAGTTAATTTCTAAAAGGGGGGGAAAGTAGCAAATTAATGGCAGCTCAGCATATTGAAGCATTACCTTCCGTATTTTATTCAGATGAAAGAGGCATGCAGGAGCACCCATGCCTTTTTCATTAGATGCACGCAGCAAACATTAGGTCCCCTTCAAAGATCTTTGCGTCATACAGAGCCAGGAGCAGCTCCACATTGTCATTGGAAAAAAAAAAAAATCAAACTCTTTCTCAGAGCCAGGCTTCTTCCCCCTGCTCCCCCCTCCCATATTTGTATATATTTCAAGAGGAGAGTTGGGCTTAGTTTGTTCATAAACTGCAGTTCCTGGGCGGACCCCACACACAGCTGGGCTTTAGCGGCTGGATCCGCCTTCCCGGCAAGCCTTAGCCAGGAGCCTCGCAAACTCGGGGCTCCGGGCTTGACAGCAGAAACACAGGAGACTGGCTGCACTGAGGGGAGATGACTTGGTCAACACCGTGAAGCTGGGCATCTGGTCGCTGGTGGGATCCAGAAAATGGGTTACTGGAGGAGACCGGGTCTGCTTTCCTTGCTGCTGCTCTCCTTCTGTGAGTAGAAAAATGTTTCTGGTTAGGCAACGTTAGGCAAGATACTCTGAGAAGTCGTTTATTTTTCCTTCCTCCCACAAAATAACTAATCTTTGATTTCTCCCCTGACAGCAATTAGCTGGAGGATTGGAAATAGCTGAGAATTTAGTAGAATAGACTGCTACAACTGCATCAACTGTGTATGTCTCTTACAGCAACGGGTGAGAGAGTGCCTTGGTGGAAAGCGCTGCGTGCTCGCTTGGAGCAGCTCGCAGATGTCACTGTTTACAGTGCAAAAATATATATATAGGTCAGCATTGCTTGTTGGAAGCTTTTATTTTATTGCGGGAGATTAAAAGCAACTGAAATGCACCACCGAACCATCTGGCTTCAACAGTGTCCAGATGTGGTGAAGTTTGTAGCTTAGAACTTTTATCAGCCCCAGTTTATGCGCAGAATTAATCGAACTAATAAAGAAGGAAAGAAGCGGGGAGAGGGGGAGGAGAAGTGTCTCTGCAACAACATCTGGCTAGTCGGCAAACCTTTCCAGCACTTACGTAAAGATTTCTTTGTAATAAGTGCCCTGTTTAGGTTTTGATAGTGCTTCTTCAATACTGTAGATAAAACCTTCCAGCAGCACTTGAAAATGTGCCCATCCATGGTTTAACCTCTCTTGTTTATATCTTCATGATTGTTTCATAACAGGGAATAGATTTGTATATAAGTGAGTGTTATATACACATCTCCTAAGTATGTGCGTGTGTCTTTCTGTATATACATTGCCTATGTATGTGTATACACACATATATCCCTATGTAGTATATATTTATATATTTGCATGGACAATGGCACTTTTTACGGTGAACTCTTTCACAAACACAGACCCGTTCCCCTCGCTATATAAATTTCAATGCAACTAAAATTGCTTCTTCCTCAAAGCGATGAAGTAGGAGGATTATAAATCCCGTATTTTTGCATCCAAATGAAATAACTGGGGGCAGGGATCTGTATCTGCATTCACTTTACATGGGTCCCCCTATCTACAGGAACAGGGAATAAAAGAAATTGATCAGTCAGTAATTTGGGTGTAGGCAAATACAAGCCTTGGTGCAACTGTTGAAACACAGAAGACTCAGATGGGGCAGTTTAGGACATAAGGTCTGGTTGATATTTCAAAAAGTTGTAGAGATACATAGTGTTGGTTATTGTAGCAAATAACCTAAAGGGTGGCTTGAAATGTAGGATGCTATACAAATAACAGCCTGCTAAATTAATCACATTTTAAGCAGGACTGAAGGAATTACTACAAGGCATTATTTAAAGCACAGCCTTGGGTTGTTCTCGGTAAGAAAGAAGACCACTAATTATCCTTCAGAAATACTTAATTTTGGAGTTATTTAATTTATGGTTTCCTTTTTCTGAAAGGCAAGGTTTTAATCTGAAAGAAGCCAAACCAGAATATATCATGATTACTAAGTTCATCTGAAAGGTTACGTGAGTGATATGATGACAAAAGTTGCCTCTGTGTGGGGAAAAAGAAAACAAGCCAAGGCTTGCTTTCTGTGATTCAGCTCAATAATGATATATGTTATCTGGGGCTCCATTGATTTCCCTTATGTATTGTGTTAGGATCAACCCTGAAGTCATTTTGTGACAGTAAATGTACCCTGGGAGCTCACTTGGCATTGAAATTAAAAGAGAAGGGGACAGAAAGTGCCTCAAAATGACAGAAGATACACATTCCCACCACTCAATCCAGCCTCTCTTTAAAGAGTGACAGTGTGAGGTTGGTGACAGCAGCAAATTCACTCCTCTTAGCATAGACATTTAAGACTTGCCATAGAGAACATGGTCCAGATTGCATCTCTGTTATCCCAGAATAACTCCAGCTGAGCAGCTTTAGGGACTTTGTTGCTCTCCCTAAGAGTTAACACTGGGACAGTTCTGGATTTACCTAGTGCAGGACAAAAAAATACAAGCATCATTCAGGATTGGAAAATCTTTCTTACCTTGGTGGAGTGAAGGCTTTCAACGTCTTTAGTTTGGCTGGGAGAGAGATGAGAGGTGAGCTAGTCATTACCTATAACCAGGTCCCAGAGAGATGCTTTCTGGCAGAGGCCTTCCTCTTCTACAGGACAGAGGAAAAAGAAGATTTACACACTGGAAGCTGAAACCGGGTGCTTCTGTGTTAGAGCACAACACAGTAACGTTGTTTCAGTGTGTAATTACTCAGGCTCAGGATGTGGTGGATTTTTGTTGCTCAAAGACTTCAAGACTGGTGTTCAGTAGACTATATAACCCATTCAGAAGCTACAGACTTGCTGTTGGGTTTAGTGTATTGTACACATGGAAACACTCTGGCTTTAAAGCTAATAATTAGGAGTTTTCCTGCCCTGTTTTGCATCAGAATCGGGAAAGTCTCTCTCATACTTTGTCTATCAGGAACAGGGCTCAGGTCAGGCCATGCAAGCACAGGGCTGAGCAAAAATCTTGTTTCATGGAAAAGAGAGAAAAATACCAAAACCCTCTGAGCTGTGGAGACAACCTCTAGAACATGAGCTAAGTGTCACTGGTGTGACGACAGCTCTCAGGGCGTGCAGAGCCCCAGGAGCCCAACAGAGTGCCTTTGGGCATCCAGCCTCCAAAAGAGGACATAAAACTCAAAATCTGCCAGGGCACACAGCACTTACCACATGAGAGCTGTACCCTGTGGAATCTGCTGAAGCTCCAAAGAGAGAGAAAGAGGATTCGTGAAACAAGGGAAGGTTGCAGGTCTCCTGCCCCGAGGCCAGAGCTCTCAGTTCCTGGGGCTTGTGTCTGCTTCCCCATAACTTGGTCCTCCTTTAAAGTGCTGGCCTGCTAAAATATCCAGACATTTTTTACTAAGTCTCCTGGGCTCCCTTTGCCACAGTCCCTCAAGGCACTTTGATGGCTCTGCAGATAGTTCATTTAAGGTGGTATCTCTTGGTAGATGGTGGCTCTCTGAAGCCACAAACTCTTTCCTGCTTGCACAAACCAGCCCCTGTTCCCCAGTGAGCCTCTTTGGCTAAATATATAGAGCGTATATAATTCATAAATCATGACAGGGAGCTCCAGGGCTGTCAGAAAAACATCTCTGGCTTTTGATCTACTCAAGAAATATCTGACCTATCCCAGGCTCCTCAGGCAGCTTGTTCAAGAAGTTGGCCTCTTATTTCTAAGGTCACCTGAGCTCAGACCAGGGCTCATACTACCATCAAAACACAAGCCCACTCCTCAGGCAGGGGAGCTGCTGGCATTGCTCCCCAACGCCAACGCACACACAGTTCAGGAACACGGGGTGAAACCTGAGCTGGGGAGAGGACAAGGGAAGGAATAGGACAAAGGAAGAGTCACCCTCTGTTTCACAGGCAAATACATCCTTTTGCAGAAAGGGGCTTTGCAGGCCCAAGGCTGAGCTGGAGCAGCAGACCAGAACCCTCCTCCAAGGCTACGCAGCACGGGGAAGTGGGTGCTGCCTACCCCAGGACACATGACTGCAGGTTTGGTTGTGACAATCCTTCTCAAGTAGCACCATATTTCAAGACAGTCAAAACGCGAAAGAAGAAATTATCGCCCTCAAAGAAACCCAAGAGGCTCCAAGGGCCTTACGTTGGCTGAGTGTAGATAGCTGGGTTAGGAGCAGGTACAGCAGCCCAGTGCCTGAAGGGGAAACGTGCATCCTACCATGAGGGTAAATAAGAGCAAACTTGCAATGAATTCTGCAGTTAGGAAATAAAAGGCAAAAACACAAGAAAACCCCTGGCAATGCAAAACTGGAATCTTCTGCAGTGTTGCAAGTGATGAGACCCAACAAGGAAAGTGATAGATTATTTTAAATTCACTTTTACACTTCTCCAAACCTGATACTACAGTTTCATCCCTTGGTATAAGTTAGAGTAACCTAAGGCTAAGAAAGCTGGCAGTGCACAGCAATGTCAGATTTATGAAAGTGGGCATTTCCTCTCCCCTTGCATCTCCAGCTTTGCTCAGACTTGAGACAGGCTCCTCATCATTAAAGCTGCTTAAATCTGTGTTTATGGCGGGGGTTTGTGGAGGACAGCCCTTTTTGAAATATATTTCCATGGAACTTGAAATTAAAACACATAGTTGTTTTTTTTAAAAAAAAAACACCAAGCAAGCTGATGTTTACTGGTGTTGTCACTATTTAATGATGGTCACAAAGACATTTTTGTGTATTAATAGTAAAATAGTTCAGCCAGCTGCAATCACGATATTTGTTACTCCCATTAGAGATGAAGTCCTGAACAGATGTATCCCACATATTCACTGAATATGCAGAAAGCAAACATTGGCATTAAAAACAGGTGACTGGGGGCTTTTATTCTGAGAAAGTATTCAACTCTACTGCCTGTCCTCCACAGCTTTATATTGTTCCGTGTTTTGCTGTGTCGAGTTTATTTCCTCAGGACATTATTTCCCTCTCCCGTTAGTGATAACTCTTTGCAATAACATTTACTTTCAGCCGGGCTCCATAGTGTTGCAATTTGCCATAAACTAATGAACTCTCCCATAGATTGTCATGTTTTCAAGGAAGCGCAACATCTGATCTTTTTATTAAAAAAAAACAGTCCCACCAAGGAGACAAAATCAGCAGCTCCCACACACTTTGCTCTTTCACATCCAGTGTTTAGTGCTGTGTGCCAAGAGAAAGCCTTGCACTGGAAGGGGCCTCTGTGTAGAGGGGAGATAACACCACTGATGGCTGCCTGCCTTATCAAACCTGTGGATTACAGCTACATTATCTCTGTGCTGGACCCCAACTGTGGGATAACATTTCCTTAGGGATCTTCAGGGGGAAATGAAGAGGTGGCTGAAAGCTATCTTGGCCCTGCTCGCATGCACATCCCTGAATTCAGCGATGACCGTTGAGATCCTGCCTCCGGAAAGGATCTGTAATGGCCATCACAGTCATATTTCTTGTTCGTCAGTTGGTTCATCTTTTTCTTACAGCCCATGCAGGGCTGAAACTCTCTCAAGCTTTTAGGAGAAGTGGGAGACCCTGCTTATAGTGCAATCCCCTCTGCAGCCAATGCTCCCACCAATTAATGCCGCTTTAGGACTTACCCTTTCATGGAGCTGTTCCACTGCAGTGTTTGGTTTCCCATTGATAAGCCAGGAATTTATCAGAAGAACAGAATCAGCCTGACAAACAACAGCTGATTTATACTACAGCAAATGCATCTTGGCGTTGGGGAAATTAATGTATCCAGCTGTACACTGCAGGCTGCCAGCCTGCCCCGGCCAGAGGGCTATCGCCTACGTGGATTCTAGCAGCTCCAAGTATATACCTCAACTCAAGTGTTACCCCTGACTAGAAAGGATTATTTACATCTGGATTCAAGATTAAAATAAATTTAAAAATTAAAAAAAAAGGACACTTTCAACATTTCCAGTGTGTGATTTGCAGCTATCAGCAGAAGCAAACTCTAATGGGGACCTAATGAGCAGCCCCAGCAGAGGCAGCTGCTGGGTGTCACCTGGCGGAGTCCCATGCTCCAGTTCGACCCACAACTTGGCCATGACTTTCAAAGTGGTTGAAGCAGCATCATAGTGGACATGCTCTGCCTGCAGCAAGACCCCTCACCTTGCCACACTGTGGATTGAGATGTCCCCTTTAGCTTCACGTTGTTTACTCTCTGCCAGGTCCGACACTCCAGCTCTTTGGGGAAAGCAGAGGTCCAAATAAAGCCATTCCCAGCAGCTTCCACTCCAGCTCCAGAGCCAGTGCTGATGAGGCCTGAAGCTGTCTGAAGGTAAATGCCTGCCTGCCTTCACTCAGCCTGCAAAGAGCTGCTGTCCTCCCATTTACAGCATATGATGGCAAGTCCTCTGACCATGCCTGGGATCTGCAGAGTCTGTGCCTCCAGGACCATCATCCCCTTATACATGCCCTGCATGCAAAGCAGTGCTGATGAGCTTGTGCCAGCAACTGGAACCAGCCCAAGCATGGCAGCCAGCAACAGGGCTGGTTATTGCCCTGGTCTGGAGTGCAGGCAGGGCTGACCCCTGAAGCAATCACCTGAGGCAACACCAACTGATGTGATCTGATAATTGACAAGACATCTCCTTACCTCAGTACCTGAGCATCTCCTAATTTTTTGAGTTCCTCCAACACCCCTGTGAAGACACACCCTCTGAGAACAACACACTTCTCTTGTATCTTTGCTTCTGGGAGGCCCAGAAATATCTGCTGAAGTTCCTGGGCTGCTAGTTGCTACACAGCTAAGAGGGGCCTTTTCCTTAGATCAACAATGCAAAACCCTGAGGTTTTGATACTGATCCCTTCTGACTTCAGCTATTCCAAACCAGAAGGCTTGACTGTGTCCTGTGTTGCCTTGAGGCACCGTACATCCCATCAGAAAGACAATACTGTGAATATTAATTCATACTGTGCCTGATACTGAGAATCAAGAGAAGAATTTCTTGTCTTTTTCTGCAAAATCAGGAACTCAGACCCTTTCCCAGGAATGGTTCTTGGGAGTGCACTTCTGGGGTCTTTACAATTAATACTGGTATAGTTATTTCTTTAAAAAGATCCATTGCTCTTTTCAGGTACATCACTTAATAAAATGCAACCCGTGCAGAATGAATGCCCGTGTCCCCTGACAAGCATCTGACAGAGCAGGTCGCCAGTCAACACAGCTGGGACATGATGAGGAACATCTGTCTGATGTTTCTTGATAAAACTTCCTGCCTGGGAGACTCTAAACACCAGCATCCAGCACAGAAGAAACTGAATCAGCCGCTGTCTTGCTGTATAAAGCATTTTTTCCACACTAGATCTATCCCAAAATTAGCCCCAACCAGTCCACGATAGCAAACAAGACCCTTCTTACAATGGGAAGTGGCACACAGAGCCATAAGCAAGGAGCAATTGAATGAATCATCCTTCTTCAAATAGACCCAGGGTACAAGCATCCACAGAAATAAGACCAATGGATCCCCTGGGAGCTCAGTCCCTGCCGTGTCTTTAATATGTCAAAAGGCACTCAGTGGTACAAAAAGGTCACAGATGTTCCCACCAGAGGCAGAGGCTATTTGTTTGCCAGTGAGATCTCTTCAACACACAATGACTCTGGTTTTCTGTATTTGCCCCTTGCTCACCTGCTTGTAAAAGAGCATCACAAGCGGCCAAGCTCCTCTTTCACCCTTGCCAGGGCCATTGCCTCTGCAACAAGCTGCAGCCTGGGAGGCAGCTCTGGGGCAGAAATATTGTGCAGCAATATTCAGACCATGGCATGTTTCAGGAGGTATCCTAGGGCAGGATGCTGAGTTGAAAAGGCAAGGGGCTACTGCAAAATTATGAGATCTCAGAGCTGGAGGTGGCAAACAGAGAACATTCCCCTCCTTGTCCATCCCTCCATGCTGGAGGAGCAGCCTTGTGCACTGCACCTCATCTCCTCCGGCTGCCGAGGCTCCCTGGAGCTGTGCTGCAGCTCTGCCCAGGGGCTGGGACCTGCGGGAGCCCTTTCCTTCTCCTGCAAGCGGGTTCTCTTGAGAGTCATCGCATGGACACACAAGCTCCTGTTACTTTCATGTGTGGAGTGAAAGCACTATAGGCCCTGTCAACAGGACTCTTGATTTGATTCCTGCAAAAAATTCCTTTCCAAAAAGCTGCTCCCTCTGCCCTGCTGCCATAACTTTCTTCTGCTTTAGAAAAATGCAAAATATTCAAGTTGAATTCAACCTGATTGGGCAGTGCTTTTTGGTAGGTTACAACACAAGCTCCTTAGAAGATTTTTTTTTAAGAAATGGAGAAAGAAACGAAAGAGAAGAGCACACCATCAATTTACAAGCTAAATATGGGACACTTCAGGAGAAGCAAGACAGTTTTTAGCATCTGTAATCAAGGCTAGCCTCAAGTTCAAGTTCCCTCTGACAACACAAATTACTTAATTACTGTTAGATCTGGTCTAAATGAGGGCAAAATTTGACTCTAGGTAATAATTTTAACAGACATAAAGAACGGGCAGTGCTGGAACAACTTGATGACAGCACACGGATGGAGAATTAACAGAACATCTCTGCCCTAGCAGCTCATTGCACAGTCCCTTCTAGGCCCCACATCTCCTCAGGAATCAAAATAATACAAACACAAAAAAATACAAACTAGTCAATCATGAAAAGTCCACCTGAGTTATGAAGGGCAGCTCCAGTCTAGAGTCTCTTTGTGGACTCTTCAAAGTCCTTCTAGCAGATGGTAAATCGAATATGTGCCAGGAATTTCAAACACTCCTCAGGAAGTTCATCTAAATCATCAGTAAACCATTTGCACTTAAAACAGAGCGAACCCTGTTGCCCAAATGTGGCCCAGATAATGTTTCTGACGTGTTTACCTATTTGGATGGTATCTTGAAATTTCAATTCCATCTATTCATGGAGATCCAGGATTCCTGCAGAGCCTGAAAAATATACACAAACCTAAATTTCAGAGTATAATACGATGATAATAATAAAAAAAAAAGCCAAACCTGCTGTGCAGTAGTTTTACTTGAGTCGCAGTAGTCAAGCCAGAGCAACATCTGCAACCGCCTTGCAGCTCCCGTGTGCTTGCTGTTCAGTTCATTGCTGCTGCTTTTTCTGTGTAGAGGGGAACTCACCTCTGCTGCATCTTCCTGAGAATGAGATGCAGAAGCTGCGGTTAACTAGGATGTAGGATGGACTGTTGGTAGCTCTGGTGAAACAAGGGCAACAAAAATGATGGCAACAGCATTGTGGAGTTGGTTGACCCTTACTCAGCTCCCAGACCTGCAAGTGCTGTTAAATCCTCAGCAATTTCTGCAACGACTTGTGACGAGATGAGCTCAAACCACCCGTGTGTGGCCAGGCTGTGACTCCTTCTCCCAGGCAGCGTGGGAGTGGGAAGATGGGTCTCATTTTTAAGACGAGGATTTAGTCAAAACTGGATCACCACAAAGCTCTTTTCAAAGGGCTGAAATGTCAGAGCCCTCTGAAAACATGGTGTGTGAATCCCCAATAATCAGAAGGCGCTTTCCACAGGGGACATGCAAGCTTATCCCTCTGCAAACCCCACCAGTAGCCTACACACAGCATGCTGTGGCATACGTTAGTGCTTTGCTTTACCCTACAAAGCCCCAAATAAGCATAGGCGCTGGCAGAGCTGCTAAAATTCCTTATAAACATTGTACTCAGCAGTTTTCCCCTTCCTCAGACCTTGAATAAATTGCTCTGTTTTCATCTGATGAAGAGAAATGGCACGTTCCCCTCACACCACCTGGGCTGGTGAGCATTGCTGTGGCAGTGGGGCTGTGGTGTGATGCTGGTGGAGGTTACCACACAGGACTGGATATATAATATGGTTCTCTCTTGGGCTGACCCCTAGTTGTGGGGTTTTTTTCCCTCCCAGACCCCAGACCTGTTCAGGCTGTGCTGCCAGCATGGCTTGTCCTCTCAGGGCTTTGCCAATGTTACATGTGCATGGAGAGGACAGCACAAGATATGAACGAGAATGGAATAGAGGCAATAGGTACAATGAAAGGGACTTGTTGCCAGCTGAGATCTTGTGTTGCACCTTCAGACACAGGATGGCTGTGCGCCTTGACTTGCATCATCGCCGCACACGCTTTACTTTCATAGCCCAGTACTTCACCAGTGGCTGCTGAATGCCTAATGGGATAAGTACAGTCATTAACAGGCAAATTCACAACTGCTTTTGTCTGCCAGGCCAATTTTTGCCTGGTGTGGTAACGGCCATAATTACATTACCTGCAACAGCCAGCACACACTTGGCACTTAGGGGGTGAAAAAACCTGTGCTAAGCTGCTGTTCTGTGCAGCTTGAAGGACTCCTGTGATGACCTTCAACCCTCCCTTGGGCCACCTTTTCAGTGAAGGATGCAGGGCATCCTTGCCAACACTCCTGAGGTGATAAGTGAGCCTACAGAATGGTGGAGAAACCCTAACTTGTGGGTTCCCTCCTGGTTTTAGGACAATTTTGCTCATCTAGCAAGTTGGCACAAGGCTAGGTGCAGTGGTGACACCCACATGGAGCTGTGAACTTGCCCACCACCATTGCCTTCAGGGCGTCTCATCCTGCCCCTTCACGACCCATCGTCTACCCCTAGGATCATGGCTTGGTGCCACCTTTATGTTCAAATCACAGCCCAGCAAGTGGCAAAAGCTGTTGCATGATCTGTCAGCCTAGTCAGGCCTAATTCAGCAGTTCGGTTTAAGTCAGACTTAGCTACTTGCCCAGGTGAAGCAGGTGCCTGGGTGCCTTAGGGGCTCACTGAAAAATAACGCAAATAACGTGCAAACAGGTGTCCACCACCCACCACCATGACTGATGTTTCAGTGAAGGTTAAACGCATCGGTGAAACAGATTCAGAAATGCAATGTTTTCAGGCATTGCTAAATGTTTCAAAGACAATAAGAAAAACAAGCAAAATGGTACAGGGCCAGTAGATCTGTGTTTTATCCGTTGCTCCATCCTCAGCTCAATGTCTCAGGGTCCAAACTGGTGTAATGGGAAGGATGCTATCCGTAACACCAGAAAGAAGAGTGCTCCTGAAAGAGCTTTAGTTCAGAGTCTAATCACAGAGTCACAGACTTGTAGGGGTTGGAAGGGACCTCTGGATATCAGCTAGTCCAGGGGTCCTCAAACTTTTTAAACAGGGGGCCGGTTCACTGTCCCTCAGACACTGTCGGGGGCCGGACTAGTCTGGAAAAAAACAACGGGGGAGTCGCCCACCTCGCTGTTGCTGCTGCCCCCCTCCCTAGCCCAGCCGCGCAGTCCGGAAAGGGTGGCCAGAAGGGACTGAAGGAACTTTGCTGCACCCGGGCTCCGGCCAGGGCGCAGATTAAGTGGCAGGAAGTCATCTGCGGCTGCTTGGGTTACCCCTGGCGGGGGGTTTGGGGGGAGTTCTGTAAATACCCGCGGGCTGCTTTGAGGACCCTGACGGGCCGTATCCGGCCTGCGGGCCGTAGTTTGAGGACCCCTGAGCTAGTCCAATCCCCTTGCCAAAGCAGGGCCACCTAGGGCAGGTCACACAGGAACATGTCCAGGTGGGTTTTGAAAGTCTCCAGAGAAGAAGACTCCACAACCTCTCTATAGGGCTATAGTTTTTGCCTCACCTGGTATGCATAGTCCTTCCAAAGCCAAGCAAGGGCAGAAGATCATCCCCATTGCATGGAGCTAGGTTCTGCTGGGCTTCAGGATCTCAGCACTGCAGGGCTGGCTTGTTTTGTTTTTAAAACATTAATGCCAAACTCTCTTTGGCAAGTAATTTTCACGTTTGAAGGAGTTCTCCAGCTAAAAGACAAACAATATGCCAGTGTAACATGTTTCAAGGAGCAGCAGAAATCCACAAAGACTCTTAAAAATAATTAAGTAAAATAAACTTGATCTTAGTAATTTCATGCAGGGAGTAGAGAGGATTTGCTTGTAACGACGTCATGTACAACAGGCAATTTTTCCATAACTCTTTTCTAATGGGTTGCATGAGAGCTTGGATACAAAGTAGCTGTGTCGAGATGGGGAAGATCCTCCAGCAATTGCTTTGCATGTGGAAATGAATTTCAGTTCAGCCACTTCAGAACATTTTTTTTTTGTTTACTTTCCACTGACATGAAATCAGCCGCGATTGCGTCGCATGCGGGATTGGTTAGCCAGTTACATAATGCTTAATAAATCCAAGAGAAATAATATAAACCACATCACCCAGGCTGGGAAGAGTTACAGTATCTCAGCCAGTGTCGCTAACCCGCCCGGGCCAGCATCGGCAAAGCGATGCTGGGGGGATGCAGTGTTGGGCTGCCGTGTGAGAGATGCAATAAGGAAAAATGCTCGTGACATGTTTAGAAGCCCTGAAGACAGACAGATTGCCAGTGCAGAGCATGTGTGATGGTAAGGGTCTATCAAAAAGCAGAGCTCTGACTTCCACGGGGAGGGCAGCTCACCCCATCGCGCAGCGCAGGGCAGGCACGGGCTCACATGCCCAGCTCCAGCTGTAGCTGCTGCTCACGTAACGTGTTACTTCACCCTATTAATTTTCCTCTGAGTACTTCGTAAAATCGTAATGACCCTGTAAACAGAAAGAGCAAGATTTGGTGATTAAATTATTTACCGCAGATTATTTCCGCAGTTGTGGTGTGGAGAAGGGAGAACATTTCACTGAGATGTCAGCGCTGGTGGTCCCTGGGGAGCAAGAAGAAAGGGAGACAACCGAGGACGGGGCTGCCAGGCTAAACACAAAATGATGGTCCTGACTTTCATCCAAAAAAATGGGGTGTGCAGGAGGACAGCAGGTACCTCCAGCTCTGCAGTGCCAGCACTCCGGCTCTCCCAGGAAAGCTGTCCAGCCCATGGTGCATTGCCCCAGGCACACTCCGCTCCTTTGCGGAGACCAGCTCTTCTCTTTTCTCACATTTTCCTGCCCGCTCTACTATCCTGCTTTGCTTCTGGTCCCAGGGGAGACCTGCTGCCGCCCTCACCCATGCTGTGGTTAAACACCAACAGAGGAAAAGCTAGGAATGAAGGGGTTAATTACTACAGGCTCAGCGCAAGCCAAGTCTGTAAGTGACTCCCTATTGCTATTTCGAAAAGAGGCTGCCTGGAAAGGGAAAGGAAAAAAAAAAAAAGAGGTTTACTTTACAACCATCATTATTTCATCTGCAGAGTTTATACAATGGAAAATAAAAGCCAGGGTACACGAAGTCAAATAATTTCTGTTTCATTAATGGTATGGAAATCGTTTTGTTTTTATAGAGGAAAAACAAATGTGAAGTTGATGTGTGTGCGCGCGCATTCAACTGCCTTCATTGCAAAGGGCAGAGCGCTGAAATCCAGAAATAAAAAATGACTCAGAGACTGTAGGATCTATGAGTCAGTTGAGCTGTTGTTGTTTTTAAACACAAGCGAGGGTACAATATGGCAGATAATTACCCGTGCAGCCCCCTCCTCGCAGGCGTCCCCACCAGCCCACCTGTCTGTGCTGCGGCAGCATGCCTGAGGGATGGAGCATGGGGTGTCCCAGCAGGAGCAGCTCTAGGGGATGAAAGTGAACTCTGGGGCAGGAAACTTGAGATCTCCTGGAGGGGAAGCATCTTGCTGTGGATGGAGGAGAACATTCCCTGGCATTGCTTGAATTCAGAGCCTTAGGCATGGGCAAGATGGAATGTTGTGGTGGATGGAGAAGACAAGCAACTCTGAGGGCAGATGGAGGAGCGTGGAGTCAGGTGTACTCTCCCTGTCCTCACCCACACAGACATCAACTGACCAAAATCAGAGAGAAACTGCCCCAGGCAAATCATCCCCACCAAGTGCTGGGCATCACTTCTCTGACTTCTGGTGCTCCAGATTGTCCAGACAGTGCCACCCTGGGGTACCTCTGTATGAAATGTCTCAACACCCCAAAAGCAGAATCATTGTGCTGACACGTAGACAACTTGCGAAAGGTACCTGAGAAATACCGGAGATTACCAAAGCAGAAGGATGGACAATATTCTGCAGAGCTCATCTCTCCCCGGGGCGAAGTTAGATCGTGATGTAATTTAAGCAACTGAAAGAGATTGGAGAAGTCTGCTGGTACAGTCCATACCCAATTTACTTTGTAATGGGACTAAGCACTATTTGCTAAACACTTAATTTAAAGGGATATTTTCACAAAGGAAAAGTAAGTGGTGGAATAAGTCAGTTACCAGGCTGTTTGAAGAAGGTCCAAGCAAACCAGAAATGTATACTGCATGTCTTTCTGGCACTGGGAAGCATTGATGTCTAACACAATCAAAATCAGTCCTTTTTTATTCACCAGGAAACATTACTGGCTCATTCCTTGCTCCATACTGTACTCTGCCAAGTACAGTATTTATTATGCAGGACGATGTGGGACCACATACCTGAGGGCAGAGCCTGATCCTCTGAACCAAATGCAGCCTGAGCACTGCCAGCTTTCCTGGGGGAGCTGGGGGCTTGGGCCTTGCAGGGACAAGAATGGGATAATTAGTTTTTCCAGCTCTATTTGGTCTGCTCTTCCTCTCCTACGAAGATGAAGATACAGCGTTTGCAAAACACATGGATGGAGAAGAGTGGCCCGATACTAAAAGCCACTTTGGTTCAGCAGCTGAAAGTAGCACCAGATCCCACCACTGGAGAACAAACTGTGCTGGAGGAAGTCAAGCTGCATCTGAAATAAAAATGCAACACCTTGAGGTCTAGCTCTGGGGAGAGCTGGCAGCACTGCCAGATGCCACAGTGAGACCAGAAGCTTTCTAACAAATCAGATTTAGCTCAAGCTGGAGCTGACCTAGACTGGTCACACTGGATAATGGCGATGGGGATTTCTGACCTTGCATAGTATTTCCTGGAAATCAGGGACATAAAAATTACCCTGATGTGGCCCTTCCACAACACTGGTGGTTATTTCATTGAGGAGGCCACTCAGGAGTAACCTGCTAATCCTCACATGGGTCAGCGAGAGAGCAGAGCCTGTCAGACCTGCCATTGTTTTAATCTTAAAAACAAGTACTGTATATAATAGGGAAGGAATTTGTTTGTTCTCATAATAATTTTATGAGAGGCTCTGTTATGGTGTAGTCATGTCATTAGCCATGGCTGGAAGCCCAAGGTGAAGCCTAATCCTAAACTCAGCAGCAGATGACGGACTTGCCACTGAGCCCAGGCTCACCCAGGTGGGAAAGTGGGTCTCAGCTCATGTTGGGTTTCCATCAGAGCACCTCTCTGGGGGGGGTTCCAGGAGCAATGTGGTGGCAAAGTTGAGATAGAGGTGCTCCCCAGTCCTGTGGTTAAGTGTGCTGCTGATTAGAGAAAGCCATAGAGCATGGCAGCTAATCAGCCAGGCCTTAGTCTCACCAACTGCAAAATCTGGGAATTAACAGGTTGACTGACCTCTATGGAAAAGATGATGCAGAAAGCTTCTGGAGCCACTGCAGTAATGTCAAGCTGGGAAGCCCTCTGGTACTGCTGAGTTAGCACCAGCCCCATCCTGGGGTGCTTAGAGATACACAAAAAAGAGGGTGTAGACCTCACTGTAGAGCATTTATGACCTAAAAATTATCAGTTTTGTTTTGTCCTTGAAAAATAAAAGCAATTTAAGGGCAACTTGCTACTGAAAGACAGAGCATAACCTGAGGGTCCTACAAGGGAGGTGCCCTGCAGCAAAAATGCATTGCCTGCAGATGCCTTTGCTTTGGCTATGAAGGACTTTCTCTTTCCCTGTAACAGATGCGCTGTGCCTCCACCTCTGCTCACCCCAGGCTTGCTCCCTAGTGATCCACCCTCCCTGAGGACAGTAGCACACAGAAAGCTGGAGCCAAAGTTAGGTGGTGAATGACCTACCTGCTCTCTGGGCTTGCACTGGTAGAGACAAGCTAATGAGAACCCTATTTATCCCCCCGGGTTCTTACAGCTGCAGTCACCCCCGGCAGCTGAGCGCCTGGCAAGTGAGCAGAAAGCTCACCTGCTGGGAGCTGACTGGCTTCTGTGGCTGCAGTGATGGGACTGGTAAGAAACCCTCTTAGAGAGTTGTTTTAGGTGACTCCTTTATGGAAGAAGAGGATGGGTTATTGACTACGGCAGTGGTGCTTCAATGGGCCTTGCAAGTGGCCAAGCGGAGAGCGTGGATGCCCTGTGGGCAATGAGAGAGGCTGGAGGGCTGCCCCAACACATGTGAAAAATTATCCCAGTGTCCTTGGGTGGTGGCATCACTCCTGCTGCTCTTGCAGGACACACTCAGGCACTTTTGGCATAGTTTTTTCCTTTATGCCTCTATTTGAAAATCAGCTCATATTCTCTCAGTAACCTCTCTGGGGTCCCAGTTATAGACACCAAAAGACTTGATCCCACTCTCGTGCACAAGAGAACAAGCCTTCCTATTGATAGGAAGCCAAGCTCACTGCAAGCCCACCTATCGGTGACTTCAAACCGTCTCTCCAACTGTCGTTCCACAATAACTTTGACTAACTGTACTATTTATTGGCTCACATCACATCCTTATGGCTTTAATTTATTTTTGGAAAACTCAACCCACATTTAATTAGTTTATAGTTTGTTCCAAGTTTTGCTTATCCAGCCTTTTTTTTTTTCTCCTCTTTTTTTTTTTTTTTGAAGTTTGTATTTTGATGTTTAGCATTTGCCTTGGCAACATCTGGAACCCCTTTATGGAAGTGTATTGTTACTTTTACTGCTCGTGCAGCTTTATTAAATCATCTGAGTATTAATATTGAAAGTGTTCATCTGGGTCTAATCAGGGCCAAGATGAGTGATGTGGCAGTTAAATTGTACCTACGAGCTAATGGTTCAAGGACAGAAAGTCCTGAAGAAACTTGCAGTGGGATTTGTGCTCTTCTTTTTAGCTTCCTAGGATAAGGAGGAGGTGGAAAAAAAGATATTCCTGCTCTGGCCTTTCTTGCAGAGCAGATAACAGAATCACAGCCTGAGCTAGTTTAGAACAATTTGTCTCCAAAGAATTTTGTCCAGTAACTGCTATATTTCTGGATCTTGTTTCCACATTTAACTCCTTCATCTACCCTGGTTTCTCAGCTCCATGGTGCAAATGACTGCCAAGTCAAGATCCCCACCACACATGCCAGTACAAAACTGCCAGAGCTGACGTTTTGCTCCGAGACCTCAAGCAAACCCTTGATATAAATAAGTAAATAACATACCCAGCGGGTATAGATACGTAAATAACAAACCTCATCACCCTTCTGCATCAGTGACATCTACAACCTGGATTTTTTCATTTGCTTCTCCTCCACAGGGCCCCCAAATATCCCTGCGATGATGGTGCTGAGCCCACAGTCCTGCACAAGCAGAAGCCAGGGCATGGATGGGCTGTGCTGAAAGAGTGAAAGAAGAAATATGGCAGTGACACCACCAGAGCACAGCCCTGGGTGTAGTAGGGCTGGCTTTTTGGGGAGAAACCAATTTACCTTCAATTCTCTGTTCCCATGTAGTAACATTGATGGAGTTTGTAGAGTGCAGTGGCTGCCACTGTAGATTGAGAGCCTCATGCAAATTCTGGGCTTAATTTCTGACCCACCTCCAAAGTTCTCATCCTCGAGAGGAGACTTGGCCCCGTAGAGCAAGGCAGGGAGGCGAGGGTGGCTCATGCTGGCTGCAGGTGCTTCAAGTCCTGGCTGAAGTCTTGATTTCAGTAGCAAACCCTGGGATGGATGTGGGCCATTGTGTCTGTTGAGGTCACCCACAAAATCCCCAGGTGCCTCAGCAGGGCCAGAGCAGCCCCATGGATGGGGGCAATGCTGAGTGAGAGGTTGTGGGCAGCTTTCTCACCCACTCTGCTCCCAACTCCCCTGCCACCTTGCATGACAGATCCCTGCTGAGCTGTGTTTTAAGCCTCTCATGGGTCATTTAAACCAAAATTTCCTCCTTCTAGCCTTCAGATGCAACTGGCTTTTCTTCTGCAGCCAGGTTTCCCCTCCACCATTAACCTTGGCCCTACGTATGAGACCATGGGAGCTTGTAAACGGCTTATTTCTGTGCGGGAGCCTTCCAGCAGCTCTTTTACGGCTGTTGCATGGAGGAGGGTCTGGGCCAGCAAGGGAAGCAGAGCAGGCATGTGAGATGCTGCCAGAGCAGGCTGCACACCCTAGACTTGGGAAGCGTAGCAGTTAAAAATCCCTTTTTGCTGTTGGGACAGTATCTGTGTGAAAAAGGAATGTGACCATAGACTCAGCTATTGGCCACAGGCAGGTCGCAGATATGACCACCAAGAATGGAGGAGATCCTGCAGGTTGCCTACAGACCCAGGGATGCCCGTGGGTGTGCTCCTGTGTCAGCAGGGCCTTGCTTGCAGGAGCTGAGGCTTCACAAGCCACAGCTGGGGATTTTGCAATTTGTTTCTTGATCCAGCTAATGGCTGGTGATGGAAGACCCCTGTGATGGCTGTTGCAGCACAGTGAGCCATGATTGACCTTTTCATAGGGGCTAGAAGCTCCCAGAGCTGCTGGGCAGCTCAGGGAAGTGGCAGCCAGAGATGAATGGATGGCCCAAACCTTCCAAAAATCAGCTGCTGCAGTTCAGGTTCCTACCTGAACACTCTGGAGTGTATTTCAGTAAAAATTTATAAATATATCTATCTACATAAGCCACTTCGAAAAAGACATTTAGTAGCCTTAAAACAGGAAGTTTAAATTTAACTGGGATTTATCCCTTAGCCAAGCATAGTTCATTCACCCTTTGTATAAAAATAGAGATTATTTTATGCCCGTGAGATACAAGCAGAGCAGCTCCACATTATTCCTGCTGCTGCAGCCAGACCCCATGCTCGAGGTGCAGGAGAGCATCTCATGGCAGGCTGGGGCAGAGCGGGCAATGAAGCTCCAGAAAGAACAGTCCCTGTCCTCCCAGAGCTCAGGAAGTCTCAGCCTATCATTGATTGCCAAAAACACAGATGTTTGGTGAGTAGGTGGCAAACATTTCCCAGCTTGGGCTCACTGAACAGGCAGAGGGAGGACAAGGAAGCAGCAGGAGAGGAAGGAGCTGCCCCAGCCTGGCTGTGCATCCCTCCCTAGCACCTCTCTCCCCCTAATTAGGGGAATAAATAAAGTCTTCAGGCATGCACAGACCTGGAGATGTCCCTTTTCAGGCATGGCATGCACTCAGGATGAGGGGACACATCGACTTGAGCCTAGGTTGTAGAGGAAGAAATAAAGGTCCCCTTGATGACAAACAGTATGGGAAACACAGAGGGAAAACATGGCTCTTTGCAGCTTCCCAGGCTCTGCAAAGCTCTTGTCCAGGAGGACCTGCCTCCACACTGCCAGCATCCCTCCACCTCCTCTAGGCTTTGGCATAATCTAAAACATATTTGACAGAGCAATCGAGCAAAATGAAAGCTATAAACAAACACATGGAGAAATAGGGCCAGTTCGGGCTCCTTCTCCACTGGTTGTACAAACTGCTGAACGCAGTGGTCATGTTTCCCCACTCTGGGCAAGCACGGCCACGCTCACTCTGCACCACCTCTCTGCCCCTGCAGCCTGCACCGCCAGCGCTCGCCGCAGCCTGAAGACCAACCTGTGTAAGTGGTGTGACTCCACGCCACCGGCCTGCGAGGAGAAGGTCTGCTACAGCAACTGCAACCTCAACTCCTACTGCGAGGACCCCTATGAGATCTGCGTGGCCATATGGTAAGCGGCAATCCCCTCGTCAAGGGGGGAGTGTGGGGAAAAAGGGATTCACAGGGTGGCAGCTCATGGGAACTCTGCACTTGTTGCCCATTAAAATAATTCAGGACTTTCTCTTCCTCTCCCTTTGACTCCATTATAATTAAAACTGCAATTTGCAGTAAAACATTTATTTGCTCTGCCCTGTAATTAGTACCAGTTTATTTCCTAAATAAATTAAGCATTTAAGTGCCTGACACAAAGCATGGCAAGTTTGCTGCAGGACCTCTAATCCCCCATAAACCCCTAAATTTAGCTTTACAAGCTGGACCCAACAGCAAAACCAGCAGCCCTGACCCCCAAACCCATGATGTCCTCCTGCATCCAGCTGGTGAAACCCCAGCTCGTGTGCAGGGGTGCAGCTGTGGTCTGTCCCCATCCAGCACATGGATATCTGAGCTGGTACCAAACAGAGGTTCAACCCACTGGGTCTAACCTACCTTTCCCATCCCCTGGGAAAAGCCTTTTTCATCTTCTGCTGGAGATGCCTCTAAAGGAAACAGTCTTGCATTTCAGGCCAAGCATATACTGCATTGTTTGGCCCAGAAGAATGCCTCCTCCAGCGTTTTGGTCCACATGGGCAAAACTAAAATGCATCCATTTTGGGCTGCCCAGAGTGATTTTCCTCCTCTTTCCCTTTTAATTTGGCTGCCAAAGTGAAAGCCAGCCAAGCACTTATCGCTAGGCTTTATCTCAACCTGCTAATTAGTGTGAATGCTGTATGCCCCGCTTTCAGTAGGAGTTTGCCTCAACATAATTGTTGCATTATAGACTTAAACACCAAAACACAAAACCAACAAGAAACCCAAACACACAAACAAAACCCTGCCTCAAATTCCCCTACATGAACATGGAGAAGCCACCTTAAATCCTGGGTAGGCAATCCAGCATCTCCCTGTGTTCTGACAGCCTACATGTACAGGACCCCTGGAGCTTAAATCCCCCCGTCAGGAAAGCAATCCCATGGCACAGGCTGGGGCTGCACCTTACACCATGTATCAGATGGGGTGAAGCAGCTGTAGGGTCACAAATAAGCTGCCAGCTCCACAGCGTCTTCCCAGCATGTCCCACCCCATCCTAAGACCCATCCTCATATTAAGACCCCTGCAGGTGGGACTCACCTCCAAGCCAGGCTCACTGCCCATCACTCACTTGCAGAGGCATATTTGGATCCTCTGAGCTTGTCCTATATAAGCTAACACCATCACAGCAGCAGCTTTGGCCCCAGGCTCATGAGCAACATCCTCACCTTCTCCAGCACGCCCAGCGTGGGCAGCCCATGGAGGAGGGATAGAACCTTCCTAGAACTCTTCACCTGGAAGCTCCTCTGACAAATTGCCTGGGAACCCCAAGAAAAGGTGGGGAGCACTGAAACTAGGGAGCTTCACCAGGGAGACGATGACAAATTTGGGTTATTTTCTTGGCTTTTATGTCTGACTTTCCAGCTGGTCTCCTAGGCATCATGAAAGCTCTCCATACCTTCACTCTCCTACTTTGCATCACTAGGGTGGGAAACAGAGGCTGTCCCTGGAAAAGTAATTATTGGTTGTAATTTCCTTCAAACGCCCCTGGTAGCTGCAACACTTGCCAGCTGCCTATAGTCCACATGAGGCCGGTCATTCCCCATCGCTCAAGAAACAAGGGTCGAACACTGGTGCTCAGCTCTTAGTTCTTCATTAGGCCTTAATTATCCACTGGCTCTACAAAGCAAGCGCTGATCCTCCTTGGAGAGCGGGCCACATCCCATGCTGCATTTCCCTGGTGGTGCCAGCAGGGCAGGAGCCATCCAGCCCCAAGCTGCCCAGCATGGCTTGCATGCCATGCAAGCTCCACTCTGGCTCTCCAAGGGTGAGAGGCTCCATCGCAATACCAACAGCTGCCTCCTAATCCTATCTCCAAGCTCAAGCTCCTTTCAGCTGCCACCATCTGCCCTACAAAGCAACATAACCCAGTTCATGCTTGGCCATTCCTAAATCTACTTTGGCACCCTAGTTTTTGAGGATCTCCACCATTTGCTTCCCAGATTTCTTGTCACTCAGCTTGGTAAACATTGGGTGGAGATGAAGCCATGGGTACAACAAGGATGACTCCACCATGCACCAAAAGAAGGGAGCTCTCAGCACGGACATGGCTGCACTAGACCTTCTAGCCCAGCCCCCTCATGTTGAGCCAATGCTGCCCGAATCCACTGCTAAGCAAAAAATATGGCATGCGAGAAGGACTTAACCTTCTGAGGCTGGTGAGCATTGGCGGTTAAAAAAGCTCTAAGGACATCAGCACTGTGGAGCTAGACCTGGTGCGATGAGCCACATTTCAGTGAATAACTGGAGTTCTGTGAATGAGACATCTTGGTAATAGGCCTGGAAATACTTCACCTGTTGTCACTTTGCTTGCTGAATGTGATTGTGTGCAGTTGAATACACCACCGATGCTGGGATATTTTGCATCTTCAATCCAGAAAGGGGAAATTCTCTTGGGAAGTCTTCACCCCCACAGCTTCCATCTCTCAGCAGGTGGGAAGGATGTCTTGGTCTTCCCTGGCTGACGCTATAACCATCTCTGACATAGGAGGTGTTACACAGAGCTGAAGGAATAAGCAGTGATTAAAAAAAAGAGAAGGAAAAAAAGAAAAGCAGGTCTATCCTTTATTTCTGAAACAAAGAACAAATTCCCTGGAAATGCCAAGAAATTATGCTTTTACCTCCCTCTTTATTATCTAAATGGAAATACGGAGGAGCTGGGGCTTATTTGCTATCACACCCCTGGCTGTGCCAAGCACCAGTGCTCCTCTGTCCCAGACCTGGTGAGGACCAGGACATCACTGGTGACACAGCAAGTTTCATGTGTAGTTGCTCAGTGTCTGAAGCCGTGGTATAAACGCAGACACAGCCCCATGGCTGGAGAGTCATATCACCTTCACATTATAATTTGGCAGCTCCAAAGGTCAAGCCACTTCTAGAAATAGCCCCAACCAGCAACTGAAGGGCTTTACTGCTGCAGGTCTCTGCAGGCAGGAGCACATGGTCCTGCAAGGACAGATGCAACAACCAGCAATTAGCCCAGAGAGGGCCCATGGGATGAGATGGTGCTTACGGGCTCCACCTGCACACACAAGCTGAGAGGAGCCAGAGGGAAGCGTGAACCAAGTGGTCACTGGCAAGCAGGCATTGCCACTCCCATGTCCTCCCCCTCTCCCCTGCACAGGGGAAATTTGGGCAGCAGAGACCCCCGGCCCTTACTGAGACAGAGATGTTATGAGTTGTATTGCAGGAGAGGCGACATAGAAGGGGGGACACTCATTTTGGAGGGTTTCCTTAGGACCATACAGCCCCAAAACCTGCTGGCCTAGCAGCTGGTGCTAGTAAAGACGAATTTTACCCTAAATCCTACAAAGGGCAGTCAGCCGTAGGGTTTGCACTACCTGATCCAAGGTATGATCAAGAACTGGTGAACTATCTACTGCAAACAGAGGCTCTGGTTCACATCCTAATATTGGCACTAAACATTTCGCTTCTCACCTTTTGGACAAGTCAAAGGGCTTTAACAAAGCCCCTCTGAAGCAGGTGCAGTTAGAATGATCCAAGAACCACTCCAAACAAATTATTCCCTACACGGCTTAAAACAAGCAATCTTAAAACCAGGTTTAAAATGGTGACAAAGGCAGGTGACAAAGGCTGAGCTGCTAAACTAACACTGGTTTATTTGGCATGTGCAGGAGACAGGACAACGAGAGCATCAGGATCAGCACACTCTGCCACAACCCCCACCGCCCCATCGAGAACCTCATGGTCCCCAACTACAACACCTCGCGCTGCATCATGACCCATCAGCCCAGCGAGGATGCGATCATCTACATCTGCGGCTGCGTGGACGAGCAGGAGTGCAATGATAAACTTATCTTTGAAAACCACACCAATGGTGAGTACTTTCATTAATGTAACTTCTGGGGGGGAGAAGCACCCAATGCTAATGACAAATAACTTGTATTGCCAATAGAGTAGGAGATACAATGCCACAAGGAGCTCTTCCAGAGTTTTCTTTTACCTCTCTATATAAAAGCTAGGTAAAATTTGTACCCCATTGCTGAGCCCAGTATTTTGCCTGTGGCTAAACCATCCCTCCCAGGAATGTCTCCAGCCTTGGTCTAGAAGCATCAAGTGATGGAAAACCCACCTTATCTCTTGGTAGGCTGTGCCCTTCAGCACAGGGCAAGTCAACCAGAGAACCCAAAAGCTGATGTCACCCAGCATGAGTCAATGCTCTGAAAGCTTTAAATAAATCGCATCAGAGCAAATCCTGCCCCAGTACACCCATGGGAACTGCTGGCATCTGCCATGGCTTCAAACCCAAAAAGATGGTGGTGCCAGGGCATGGAGCTCGGCACGCAGTGGTGCCTCCCCCGACGCTCTCCTGAGGATTTATGCAGTGGCATTTCTCTGGGGCAGGGACAGCCAGAGCCACCCAGAGCTGTACACATACATGAGCACAGCTTGGCACACCTGCAGATGCTTCTGCAGATGGCTGGAGATCCAACAGGAGCTGTAAATCTAGAGGGGGGAAAAACTATGAGGCAGCTCATTTTTGTACCTTGAGGAGGGTCATTCACTTTAGAAATGCTTCCAGCTAGATCTCGAGCCTTCGGGGCCTTATCCAAACCTCTCTAACTCCACACAGACCAAGTTTATCCAAGTGCCCATCAAGAATCTGACCTGTAACAAAAGCAAAGTGAAACCCCTCTGATTTTCCATAATTACAGAGCAACAAGATGCTGAAAATGAGCCTAAGTGCAACCTGCAGGTCAGCAGCATGGCTTCTCCCACAAGGCAAGGAAAAAAGGAAAAATTCACATAAAATGCAAATTCTCAGAACAAACGAGCCACTTTTAATGAAGGCAAATGATGCTAAATTTGGCAGTTCTTTGCTGCTTCCCGAGCCAAACATAACAGGTACACACACTTCTAGGGAGAGATAGTCAAATCCCAAAGCCGGTGCCGGGATATGTAATTTCACACAAAAATGACAACTGGCTCATTGGAGATGCCGCCCTCAGCGAAGGCTTCTGCAAACAGCCTCCTCCTGCCAGCCGGCACGTAAAGCGCTGAAACTCGGAGTGAGGGCAGCACAGACCTTTAACAATTATCTCTTCTTGGTCTTGGTCTGTGGGACCAGCTTGGCAAGCCCCGGCTGCAGAGACCCCACTGTTTACGTCCTTTCCTCCTGCTTTAAGGGATTATTTGCATTTTACTTATTAACTTATGGTCATCTTCAGTTGTATAGGCAACTGCTCAGCAGGGAAATACCCGATACAGATGAGCACTTCTCTGCAGGCAGATTTTTCTTCATTTCTTGATTTTTTTAAGCCCTGCTTTCAGGCTGGGCTGCTGGGTGGCAATGCCCCAGCACCAGGGCTGCAGGGGAGTCCATCAGAGCTCAGAGACCACCTTAATGAACACATGGAGTCATCACTTCCGACAGCCATGCAAGCAGGGGGCCAGTGGACACCTTGGGAAGATGCTTGGTAGGGTTGAGCATGCAGAGTGCTCTCCAGCTCTGCACCGGCTGAGCCTGGTCCTGGAGGTCCATCTCCCCTCAGCAGGGATGGAAAGACTCATGTAGCAACACTCAATGAGATGTGGGTTTATAGACCTGCGTTATCACCAGAACAGCCCCACTGCAGCCATGCTGCAACCCCTTCCTACCAAAGGGCTTCCCTATCAGGAAGGGGCATCCTCACCATGGAATCTGCTGAAGTTGTGTTCACTTCCCCGTTTCAGGACCCATGCACGCAACTCCCTTACAAATACCTTCTCTTTCTTCAGCGTTTCAAAGATGGGCTCTTAAGCGTCGGGTAAATCCATTAAAGCAGTAGGTGATATCCAGGCCTAACGCTTTCCAAAATAAACATATTCCTGAGTTAGTTATTGATTTATATCAGTTCAGGTTGATCTTGTGGTTTGAACCTGATGCCTATTTTAGAAACGCTTTCACAGCCTTGCAGAAATTAGCTGCAGCACATTTTTCTGAAATTTGCCAAGGAAAATAGCTAAACGCTCTGTTTTTCCAGAACCTGAATTATGATCTGCACACACTGAGGTCAAGCAGCGAGAGTTTTGCTTATGGAATGATTCTTATCCCTCTTCCCTTGGGTTATTATACTTGGCAGAAAAACCTCTGAGTAAGATTTTACTTGAATATCTCTACTGAAGTCAGCATGTTTATTCCAGGAATTGTGAACATCAAAGGATCAGACAATTATATGTTGCGCGAGGGTTAGGGCTTTTTGTGTGCAGCTGCCCCCCTCCAGATGATCTGAAGGCTGTCAGAGGTTTAAAAGAAACAAAAGCAGCCATGCCCGGGTTGTTGATGGGGGTTGGTGTAACACAGTGAGGAAGGAGATGCCAGCACTGGCCGACAGCGCTGAAACAACGCTCCTTTACACTCCGTACCGGGCAAAGCATCCCCCTGCTCCCCTGGGCTCAGTGGTCCTGCACACTGCCCACCCCCCAGCACCCCTCCTGGCTCTCCATGCTCCATGGGGGCCCAGCACAGCTCCAGCCCCAAAACCCCCCGAGATTTGCTCTGTTCAAGCCTGGTCTCAGCTTTATCACTTATTTCTACCACGGCTTACGAGCACAAACAGTGCATGGGAGCCAGCGAAGGGCAGCTGAGCTGTTTTGGTGGCAGCGTCTCATGGGCTGGAGGGTGCGGGACAAGTAGTGTCAGCCAGCATCCCAAACCCTCACTTGATAAACGGGGATTAATTTGAGACCTAAAATGAGCAGCCTCCTTAGTAACTGCCCACATCTGGGTTCTTTGCCCGGATGGGGTTTGTGCACAGTGTGCATTGCAGCCCCCAAAGGGCCGCGCTTCATTAATGGCTTCGCCTATTTTCCTCCTCTGCCTGATGAAAACGAGCTCATGCAGACCCGCGGTGACAGTGCCCTCACCTTTGCCTTCCTCCCCACAGGCTACTCCATGCTGCAAAGCAAAGAGGTGATCCCGGTGGCCGCCATCAGCCTCCTGCCCCCACTGCTAGTGGCCGTGATGATCACAGTGATATTTTACCTGTGCCGCACACAGAAGCGGCGCAAGAGAGCCAAGGCGTGGGGTGGGAAACCGGGACAGCCCCCAGTGCTGCCAGAGCCGGGGAGGTCTGCCGAGTGCGAGGAGAAGTTGTCCGTGCTGATGGATGAGAGCCCAACTGGTGCCAGCCCCACCTGTGCCAGCAGCCGCCCCGCTGAGCTGCTCCCCATCGAGCTGGATGAGATGGTGGGCAAAGGGCAGTTCGCGGAGGTGTGGAGGGCCAAGCTGAACCACAGCCGCTCGGGGCAGTATGAGACAGTGGCCGTGAAGATCTTCCCCTGCGAGGAGTACTCCTCCTGGAAGAATGAGAGCCAGATCTTCACTGATGCCAGCCTGAAGCATGACAGCGTCCTGCGGTTCCTCACTGCTGAGGATCGGGGCTCGGGGCCCCGCCGGGAGTATTGGCTCATCACTGCCTACCACAGCCGGGGCAACCTCAAGGACTACCTCTCCCGCCATGTCCTGAGCTGGATGGACCTGCAGAAGATGGCAGGCTCCCTGGTGAGCGGGGTGGCCCACCTCCACAGCGACTATACCGCCTGTGGCAGGCCAAAAATCCCCATTGCTCACCGAGATATCAAAAGCACCAACGTCCTGGTGAAGAACGAGCAGGAGTGTGTACTGTGTGACTTCGGCATTGCCATACGCCTCGACCCTTCCCTGACCGTAGATGACTTTGCCAACAGCGGGCAGGCAAGTATAGCCCACCAGCACTCCCTGGAGAGGACCCTTTGCAAACCACCCCCACTAGCCTCATGGCCAAAGTCCTTGCCCATCCTTGCTAATGCCTTTCTTCTCTTTGTGGGCAGGTGGGCACCGCCAGGTACATGGCTCCAGAGGTCCTGGAGTCCAGGGTGAACCTGGAAGACCTGGAGTCTTTCAAGCAGATGGATGTCTACTCCATGGCCCTTGTTTTGTGGGAAATGGCCTCCAGATGTGAAGTAGTAGGAGGTAGGAGCACCATACCAGTTACCACATGCTTTTTTGCTCCCTTCCTCCCCGTACAAAGATGTGGCTCACCCCAGCCCCTGGTGGTGGCACGGGATCTGATTTGGGGTGGCACAGGCCTCTGCAGGGATGCTAAGAGCTGGCAGCAGATCCTCCCCCACGGCTGCCTGCCCTGTGTGCCATGGCTCAAAGGGGCCAGCTCAGCTGCTGAGGAGCAGGACAGGACCCAGGGGGTCATCTGGTCCAGCCCCCGCTCAAAGCCAGCCAGCAACCGAGGCACATCCCAGTCAGTGCTGGCGATGCAAAGGAAACCAAGCAGAAAGAGCCAAAGCTGCCTCCCCCTCCCTGGCCACAAGCAGGTTTTTTTTCAGACAACACCAGCGAGTTTATGTTGCAATGGGGACTCACAAACTCCAGCCTCCAACAGAGCCACCTCCCCCCGCGCTGCCCAGAGCCACATCCTGGCATCTGAAATTGTGTGTAGCAAAACATTTCATTAACTGCCCTGCTGTTAGCCCCTGCCTGCCCCCTCTTCCCTTTATAGCTCTCTCCAGTTCCTTCCCTACCCCACCTACTTGCCCATAGAGCTGCAAGAAGCTCCCCCAAGTGCCCTGCATGCCCCAGCGTTCAGTGGGGGCAGACCCTTGCCTGGCTCAGGAGCAAAGGATGCATGGGGCATCTGAGCCGGCATCCTGCACCGTCCATCCACACTAGTATTCCACCTGGCAGGATCTGACAGCAAACAGGGTGGCCTCTCACCTCTGCAACAGCGAATTTCTCCTTGGCCCCGCAGGACATGGGATTGCTCTTCTGGAAGGGTCCTTTCTCCTCTAACCCAACCCATGCCCACAGCAGGAATCTGGATGTTGATACCAAGGTCACCTCTCTCATCTTTTACCAGCACAGCACATTTTACCAGCTCAGAATAAGTCTCACCCCAAAGACAGACCAAGTCCTTTGTAGTGCATCTTTTAAGTTCAAGCAGGTGGTGAGATGGTTCCTCACTCCTCTCTCTGAAAACAACCCCTGCATGACAACCCAGCACTGCGTTTCTACGTTCAAATTCTGATGTTTCCAGATCTGTTTTTCTGCAGACGGAGAGAAACAAGTTTATCCTCATGCAGTAGACAACATCAAAGTAAAGCAGTGAATGCATTAAAAACATCCTGTAATGCTGCTGTTGCTTCCTTGCAGAAGTAAAGAATTACGAGTTGCCTTTTGGGTCAAAAGTCCAGGAGCAGCCCTGTGTGGACACCATGAGGGACATTGTGCTGCATGGCAGAGGGCGGCCTGAGATCCCGAGCAGCTGGCTGGTGCATCAGGTAAGCTGAGAGTGGCTAGTTCAGAAAAGAACAACCCCCATAGTCCCACCTCACCAAACCAGCCTGAAAAATGGAATGCTGGAATCAAAGCAGAAGCCAGAACTCCTGGGCCCTACTTCCAGCTCAATTTTGGCTGGCTGAGCCCATGTTAGACCCACTTCCCTGGTGTATAAAAGCCACCAGCCAGGGGTACAGCAAAATTTATTGATCAGTAGCCGTGATCAGGAAGTGTTATGAATGCCAAGTGATGGTACACCATTATCTTGAGGATAACAGCAAAACGGAGCTCTTTATTGCAGGCCCTTCTCATGAAATAGTAAATCACAGAATCATTAAGGTTGGAAAAGTCCTCTAAGATCATCAAATCCAACCATCAACCCAACACTACCATGACCACTAAATTACGTCCCCAAGGGCCAAATCTACACATTTTTTTGAATGCTTCCAGGGATGGTGACTCTACCACTTCCCTGGGCAGCCTGTTCCATTGCTTCATTACTCTTTCAGTAAATAAATTTTCCCTGTTCTCCAATCTAAACCTCCCTTGGTGCAACCTGAGCCCATTTCCTCTCATCCTATCTCTTGTTACTTGGGAGAAGAGACCAACACCCACTTCACTACAACCTCCTTTCAGGTAGTTGTAGAGGGCAATAAGGAC
>JAVSBS010003125.1:41508-87436 GCA_033124195.1 Coracias cyanogaster
ATTTGTGAAGGTTTCAAGCTCAGAATTACATCTAACATGAGATTGTCATGACTTGGCACATGAGAAGAAAGACTTCTACAAGGAAAGGTAAAACAGGAAGCATCTCCCTCAAGCAAAACAACCATGAAACACACGTGAAGGCGAGGGCAGGGACCCTGCTAAGCTGAAGTCTTGCTAAGGGAAAGCCTTTCACCAGCCTTTGGCTCAGAAGGTCTGAAAGCAAAGCATTTCAGCACAGAAAGCAGAACCCAGTGCTGTAGAATAGAAACAATTAGCAATTATGAGATGTGCTCTGTTAAAACCATCCACAAGCATGCCCAGACCAACCAGCTCCAGAAACACAGCTGCCTCCTGGTCTTCACAGGGTCCTCTCTCCCCCAGGGCCAGTACTTTCTTCCACGCATTGAGAACACAAGGTAACAGGCACACTGATCATGATTCATACCTTGCCCAACTTTGGTACTTCTTAAATTTCACCTGTCTTGTGGAAAAACACCATCCCCCAATCAACAATTTGGTTCATCTCAAAAACAAGCTGCTTATGTTGAGCCTGCTGGCTCACAAAGCCTTGCAGTGTTCAGGGCATCATTTTGCTACATCCACCCCTAAAACACACCGCTGCTGCCTCCACTCTGCCTGGATGGCACAGAAAGCCTGGCTTTTCAAAAGGAAAGATTTAAAGTTCATTAGCTTAGGAGGCCAGGTGTTCCTTACAACATTTCTTCTCAAAACCATGTTTGTCCAAAGATCTGCAACTGACCTGACCCACAAAGCTGCAAAGAGCATCAACTGAACCTGTGGTTTCTGCTGGACCATCCGTGAGGTTATCAGTCAGCACGTCCATTTCTGAAGTTCACGCAGCCTTCTTCCTTGATTAAGAGGAACTTCAGTCAGCACTGCTACATATTTGAAGCCTTTGAGTATTAATGTCAGACATTCACCTCACAGGGTCTCTGATAAACTCTGAAACCACAGGAAAAATATACAGAGGCTTGGGTTGTCAAAAATCACACTTTGATAGAGACAGATCGTAACTGCGCTGTTTGCTCAAATGAAGGAGAACTGACTGAAGGGCAATCAACTCCAGAACTAATGGTGCTGCAGTTAGGCTGGTCTAACACGTAAGCAGAGCAAGGCTTATAAGGCAGTAACTTTTATTAGCCCACCTGATGTTCACTGGGGTAGAGGAACAGAAAAGCCACGTTTGTTCCTGAAAGTTTGCCTCTGACTTACCTCAGCTGATCTAATAAACATCTCCTTCCAAGCCTAGCTTTACATGATTTTCCAGGCTTTTTGCAGCCAGTCTCCTCAGGATGAGGCATAAGCAGCACCATCTGGTGGGAAGCAGCAGAAAGCCACCGGTTTATACCACTCCTGGGGTCAATGGCTTCCTGTGGGAGGAAGTGTTGGGTGACAAATTGCTCACCTGAATGGGAAGCACCCATCGATGTTCCCACCAATGAAAATAAGTTTGATGCAGAGCTCCAAATGCTACTTCCAGGTTTCAGCCATCAGGATCACTCTCAGTTAAGTGAGGACCTACATGGCCCAGGTTATGGTTTTGAGCAAACATAAGCATCGATTTCCTTGACAGAGCTGACTCACCCAGTGCTGCCCGCCAGCAGCTCCAGGGCAACAGTTCACAAGGCTGCACAATAAAGCCAACTGAAGAAATTTATCTCCAGTTTCCTGGATAACTTACTTTAAATCCATGATTCTACCTCACATCCCAACACATTTTTAGAGAAAAAAAAAAGTTATTTAGGCCAGGCAAATTCCCAGATCTGGTTCGTGAAGCACCTGAACAGACTGCTGTACTGGCACAGCTGAAGGGTTGGTGCAGGACAGGAAGGAGCACGAGGAGCTTAAGCCAATATTAACACTAAAAATACACTTGTAAAACTCAGCATCCTTTGGAAGTAGGAGATGTCAAATATAAAACCCAAGCTAAGACCATTTTGTAAGCGTAACAAGATGTTCCAGTTGTACCATTCAAAAGAGCATCATCACTGCTTAGAAGGAAAACTGCAAATAAATGTCATGGTTTCAGGGCAAAACAAGCGCAGAAAATGTAATGACTAAACCATACGACAGTGCCACGTTCTGTTTGAGAAAAGGTTTATTTGAAAAGCTTCAGCTAAGCTAGCTCATTTTTGCATGTTAATCAATTATCCTCAAATCCTTTCAACTAAGCTAATAAATAACTGATGTAAGAGGTACCAAAACACACCATCTGTCAGTTTTACTGCACAGTCCTGTTCTCTCTAATCTGGAAGATTTAGCACCACAGACTTTAGCAGAGAGCAGCAGCAAGCTTGGAGTCAGGTGCAGAAGGACAGATGGCCCTCATGGTACATCTCCGTAGGACTTACATTTTCCTCTTGTATCGGTCCATGTGAGACTCTTGGCTTCTCTTAATTACAAATTAAGAAATACACAAAACCCACGGAAAAACATGAAGCTTTATTTAGAATAATGATTTTTCCGCTGTGTTGCAACCTTGTTTGACAATGATGCAAAAAGCAATAGCACATGATAGGAATTATATAGGCAAGAGAAGGTTCAACACCACTTCTGGTGCTGGCTGTGCTACTAGCTTAAGAGTGGGAAAAATATCAGCTAAATATTGCCATTTTGTTTCTAAGCCCAAAATATTGGGCACTACTCAACTGGAAAAAAAGATTACTGTGAGACATAACCACTGTAACTGAGTAGAACTGCATGGGGCCTGGAGCACACCGAGAAGTTCCCAATCCCACCTAAACCAAGACACCGTTTTGTGGTGAGGAAACTCAAGTTCAGCTGCACACTGCAGTATTTGGCACACACATCCTTTCAAGAAGTTACTGAAAGAAGTCAGATTTAAGAACCTTAATTCCAAACTTCCCTTTGAACCCACCTGCTCCTCTCCCCTCCCCTTCATCCAGGTTTAACAACTGGGGGAGGCACTGGCTTGAACCCCAGAGACCTGGGTCAGCAGCCAGGCTGCAGGACACCATCTGTACCTCTCCTGTCCCTCCCGATTTTAGGATGCTTTGGTCTGAACAGGCAAGGCTGTGACAGGAGGTGGAAGGGCCTGTTTCCTTCCTGTCCCTATTTAAGTCCCACAGTCAACATAAACCAACTTCCAGGGAAGATTTCCAGGGCACATGGAAAACGCTTGGGACCAGATCCCAGGTGAGCCGAGGCTGCTGCTCTGACACAAGCAGCACTGGTGACGGTGCCAGCGCTGGCAAGTGCCACAGCTTACCAAGGCTGTTCCCACCTCTCCTTGGCCAAAATGGGTGTTTCTTCAGGAAGCTGTCACAAAGTATGCTAAAACACTACGACTGCATTAGAGCAGCTTCTAGTCCTCTTCCTCCTGCCTTCAGATTTTAATTTCAGCCCTTCTGACTGCAGGGAATGCGTTTTCTGTGTGACACCATCACGGAGTGCTGGGATCACGACCCTGAGGCTCGCCTCACCGCCCACTGCGTGGCCGAGCGCTTCAACCTGATGGCACAGATGGATTGCGACGACATCCTCAACAACAACACGGACAACGAGGCCAACAAAACAGCTTCTCCAGGCGGGGAGCACCAGGACAGTGACGGGAGCAGAAATATGCAGTGACACAGCAGGCAAAAAGCCTTATCACGAGAAATGAGAGGATAAGTGAGAAGTGTTCAGCTCACAGGAAAAAAAACTTCACTGCCTTTTTCGAAATGGAACTAAGATCTACTACATAACTTATTTATAAGATCTGTTTTCTCCCACAGATAGAGTGAACTGTGGAATCAATGCTTTGGTTAAAGTGCAACATTATGTATGAACTGATTTTATACTTACTTTAAAAGTATAATAATGCAAAGAATTCCTTTTATTATTTTTTGAAATAATAATGTTTAACCTTTTATTAATAAGCACCTGAATTCCATGTCTATCTTTGGAAGTCCCTCCCTATTGCCATCATGAGTTTCTCTTCTAACTGCTTATTCTACAGAGATCGTGACAATTTCCAATATTCCTTTCTTAATGGCCTCCACACACACAATCTGTTGTAGCAGCAGAAAAAACACATCTTGAGATGTAACACACCTTCAGTGGAAGAAAGGCTGGCACCCAGGACACTTACTCATTGATCAGACAGTCCTTCACAGAGTATAAAGATAACCCAGTTTGCAAAAGCCTCATCTGCTGTAACTCCAACACACCTTTTTTCACTGGGGAATTCCTGAGTGTACTTGATAGTTCAGGTGGGTACTTGAAGTTTCAATAGAAAAAGAGAAGTCACCAGGGTAGACATTGCCTGTTTCACTCTAAGAAGTCTCCATACATGATATCCAGACAACTCTTGCCCTGTCTCAGTCCAGTTTCCAGCCACCTCTAGCTAACAGACTGGTGCCACAGTAATAGCATCAACACAAATGTGCTGGCTAATTCTTGCAACTCCTTCACACCCCTCTGCTATGTTCCTCAACCTAAAGAAGCATGATCAGACAAATTGGGACCTTTACTCCTGGAAGTAACCATCAGACCAAGCCAGGCTACCTCTGTAAGGGAAAGGCAGCTACAGAAAAGTAACTTATACCTCACTGTGACCCCTGCACTGTGCACATCTTAATCCCTCCCCCCTTGGGAGCAAAAGGTAATAAAAACCTTACCTGAGCTAAGAAGCCCTGCAAGCCCATCCCTGACACTCACCTACACAGAGGTGTATCTTTCCGGATAGCACCAGAGAGGAACACTTTGCTTGCCAGCACGCAGCTGCATGGATCAAGCCTACAAGAGAGGGGAAGGGAGGAAACCGTACAACAGCCACAAGCTTTCTACAGCCGAGGCTCCCCGATGTGGAGCAAGGAAGCAGATCTGCAGGGCTGTTTTGTTTTTCTAAAGCACACGGCTATGAGAGCACCAGCCCGTACAAAAAGCTTTTCTTCTCTCACTATTGCTTCCACCTCTTTGGACTGTTTCCACAGCTCCTAAATTAAAAGGCTAGAGCAAAATTGTCTCTAAACCCTTTGAAGAAAGATGGAAGGGGGAATGAATTAGGTTGCATCAAATCTAAATAACAAAAAGTTATTTCAGCTGCCACACATAAGTCTCCACCTGGCAACTGTCACCATGCCTTTCACTCTCACCAACCCCTCACCTGGCTGCTACCTCCTGTCATCTTATGATTTTCCAAGCCAACCCATTTCTCATGAAGCATCAGTTCACCATAAACACACCCTTTCCACTCTCCTGACTTCAGCTTCATTTCTTTAATATATTAACCACTGCCCCACTCTATGTACACCCAAGAGAAACAGAGAGCACAGGGCAGCTTATCATACAGATAGGAAACAACAGGAGTGCACCAAACTCCCCCAGGCTGTCCAATCTTTCCTTCCCATAATACTCAGTGCAGAATTTTCCCTACCAAGTTTTGCACTGAGTTGTTTGGATACAACACCGATGAATATGTTTACTTTACTTGTTCTTACAAATTGAGTTCACGAGGCTTTAAAAGATGCTCTGACCTGTTCTTCGCACAGGTGACTGGGACAGAGGGGGATCAACGCACGCAAACTAGACATTGAAGGCTGGATCTCCAGTTCCAATGGCTGAAATCCAAATTCTCCTAGGGGGACAGAGACTTAATCCTAGCTTAACAGTTTATACTGGGCCAATCGATTCCCTTCCCCATGCCTAAAATCTTGAACACTCTGATTTACATACTGCATTTTTTGCCATGAAAACCAAGTCTAGAATCAAGCTTGCAGGATTCTTTGCCTGAATGCCTGTATTAAATAGGGGTGACTTGTCACACCCTCTGTTTTTCATGAGCTGCAGGGTATTTAAGCTCCAAGATCTGTTTATAACTCAGGGAGCCCAAAACCACGGAGATCAATAAGAGTTTTGCTCTTCACTTCAGTGGAGCCAAATCAAGCCAAAAAGACAGAAGGGAACATAAGCTGAAATGCTATATTTTGCCGTGCTGCTCATTGAACACACTGTGGTTCCAGCAAACATCTACATAGGAAGCACCAGTGAGCCCTTCCCCTTGCTCCAGAAGGTACAAGATGGAAACAACAGCAGTTATTCAAGAGAATCAAATCTGGTCAGTTTAAAATACATCCGTTAGTCTGTAGGCTGCTTGCGACTCTCAGAAGAATCACATAAATGTCTTACAACTTAAGCTGGATATTCAGTGGCTAGGTTTTGGGTTGTTGTGGTTTGTTGTTGTTTTCTTTTTTTAAACTGTTTTTAACTATGTCTTTTGTTTCTAGAAGTAACCAGAAATTTACATCATAACTCAAAGCCCACATCAGGAAGCCATTCCAGTTCTTGTGTTCACCTGAGCAAAGCCTTTACCTTTGTTTTTTCCCTAGCAGCAATACCATGTTGAAAGAAATCATTTCACATATTTTAAAAGACTACTTCTTCAGCACCAGGTCTATTTTTACACAACAAAATTAGTAACAGCTTTCTTAGTGTGAAACCACAAGCATACCGGATGAGAGTGGAAGAGAAATAACTTGACTAATAATATTATATAATGAACACAAATGGCTTTATGGTCGACATGGGAACTTTTCAGTCTGCTTTACAGCCATCACCTTGATAAAACCCCAAATTTTAAGCAGAGTTCAGTGACAGAGCCCTAAGCTTGTATTTTAATAAGCACAAGCTTGATCCCTGGAGTATGCTCAGCTGATAAAGGTTGTTTTCTGCTCTGATCACTATTAAAAGCTGGACCTTGCACCATGGCCCTTACTGTTCATTTAAAGCAAATCTGCCATATTACAGATAAAACATCTAGGAAACATACACAGTGTTGTAAATCTATGCTCTGTCCCTCTACCACCCCCAGTTTCGTGCAGGTACCACGAACTATGGAAGTTCACATGTTGCCACCATGATTCCTACTGCAAATCCTAGAACTGGCCAAGGAGCACATCCTAAATGTGCCGCAGACTCAGAAACAAGGAGGAACTAGTCCCACTGTTTCCATTTTTCTTTTTATTTCTGGTTAAACATGAAAATGCCCAATGGATATCCAAAACTAACACAACAGGATGGTTGTATAGAATCACAAACAAGACAGCAGGGCCTAAAACATTCTTCTGCTGGAGAATATAGTTACTGCTCAAGTGCACAGTGCCAAAATATCCCACTTCAAGGGCCAAGGAAAGCCCAGACAGACAGAGCTCCAGCATAAAAGATAACAACAACCTACTCTTCCTGTTCACTCAACCTCTAGGAAAACAGACAGAACAAATGAATCATTTTGTAGTTTTATTATCCCCACCCCCAGTTCTCACAAACGGACTATGACTCGCATTGAGATTTCAGTGCACTTCACAGCAAAAAAAAAAAATGTACAAGAGGATCAAAACAGTTGTGCATAAACCCAACTTCTTTTTTTTTTTGCACAATTAACAGTTTGTGTTGAAAGTTAATATGGTTATTTAAACCTTTTGATGCGTTCTTACACTTGTATTCTCTCCATGGAAAACATCTTACCAGATGACACAGTTGTGAGTTCTCACGATGCTGGATTAGGTGCAGCCATTGCCATGGCTGGGAAGTGGCAGACAATGTTATATACACTGATTGGAAGACTACATCAGAAGAAAAAACAGATTAAGGCACCACTGTTGGAAAAATTAAGGTAGCTTGTAGTTACAACAATAACGAAAGCCATAATAAGTACTATTCTTAATTGCCAGCAATTCTTAGACTTCAATAAAATTAGTTACCAAAAAACTAAACCAAACCAAAACACTAACGGATGTTTGTACCTGAATAGTTTCCTGATACCTGATTGTGTTTCAAATCAATACCCAGTCCTCAGCATAATCGGCTTTTTTTTTCCTTATGGTAAGATGAAAAACCAGGACCTACAGTCCATGTATCCACAGGTCACATTTCACTGCTTTGTTCTGTATAACACCACAGGAGAAAATCCAAAACAATCCAAAGGACAGTTTGTAACACTGATACTTCACCTCTGAGATGATTAGATGGGCAGAAAAATTTAAATACAAAATTGTACATTTTCTGTTCGTTTTGAAAGCCTTAGTCCTTGGGAAGGGAAGGAGGGGGGGGAAAAGGCCAAACCTCATTATATTATAACACGAGAAAAAGGAGAGTCACTCATAAAGATTCAATAAAATGAGGAGTTGAAAAGTGTTCAAATTACTTTTCCAATTCAAGTCAACTATTTCAAGTATATTAAAACGTTTCAGAGGAAAAATTTCTCCATGGTTACAATTCTAATTGCTTTTATAAATCCATAAAAAAGACCAGTAGTCTCTACATATATTCCATACTCCTTTGATGCATGCACATGTTCTCTCCAAAGAAAAAAGTTGTCACGATCCAGTTGTTTCTTAACACTGATTTCAGGCACATCTTCCAAACACTCCCCCAGTTTTCGCCAAAAAGGTCAATCACCGGGCATAAAAGCAGCAATTTTTTGTTGCCGTTGTCTACATGGGTACTGAGAAGGTTTCAGTCATTAAAGAGCTTGATGCAGATTCTGAAAAAAGTTCCCATGTCACTCCAAAATCCAACAGTTCCTTCTTCTCTTAGGCAGCTTCCGCAATCAGATCTACTTAGAAGAATCTTACACAATTCAGATAAAATCTTTTGGATCATACAAAAAGCAAGTTGGTTGACTGTACCTGGCAAGTTTGTCTCTACAACTTTCATTTTTAATTTTTTTTTTTAATAACTTTAAAGTGCCCTAGTATATTTCTTTATGCTCATTTAAACTTCCACAATTACATAAAAAGGGGACACTCAGTGTGATTATTGTGTTTTGAGAGACAGAGGAAAAGGAGAGGAAAAATCAGAAAACTCATCTGAAAACAGCTTTTCTAGTTAGTGTCCGTTTGCTGAGTTTGGACAGCAGAGACTGTTTTCCAGAGGGGTTTATGATAAACCCAGCCATCTCCCTGCAATTTAAAGAGAAAATACAGTTATAGTAAAGATACTGCACCAGGAGAGTTCCCTTCACACAACTGTGACACTGACAGCTGTGAAAACCAGAGGGACATAGCTTATACCTTTAACTCCCACAGATTAAGACGCAGAGATCAACACTGCAGCTTCTGAGATTACTATAGACCATGGACGGACTCTTGCCGAGCCACAGTGCTCTCTCATAATCGACTGCGCTTGTAATTAACCCAGATGGAAAGCCACTCTTTTCAACTCCATGATCCAGATTACTTTAAAAAGCCAAACAAGAAGCCAACGGAGAGGCAGCTATCAGCCCTAACATGGCCCAACTGCTCACTCAGAAATGAAATCGCTCAGAGTTGTTTAAACATTTTCTGAGATCTGTATCGCAGATTAGCAACAGAATTTCACCTCTTCTATCTAGACACTAACACCACAAATATCTAAATCTGAGCGAAACATACTAACAGAGCTTTAGAAAACAAAAAACACTTTACTGGAGATGACAGATAGTCCTGAACTTTAAAAAACCAAACAGGAAGAAATCCAAGATAAAAAACTCAAACCTTTTTACCTATATTTTAAACCCTTACTAGATCACAGATATGGGAAGAAGAAGAAAGAGGAGCTACGTTACTGCAGTTTAACAGATAAAGCTTTCGCTACAAGGAGAATCTAAACTATTACAGCATAAATTTTAGTAGAGTCCTCTCTTGCAATGGGCTCAGCAAAGCTCTCTACACAAGCAGGGTCTCATCATCTGGATCACAAGGAAAGCCTATGTCATAGTTATCAGACCAGCAGCCCTCAGTCTTCCTGGGCAGGCTGCAGATCATCTTCTTGAAAGTGTTATTTTATTATTATTATCATCATTTCTATCACTATTGACATACAGGTTAAACTATTGAACAAATAATCTCCATCCAAAACAACGTACAAGAACAAAAAAGGTCTAAGTTGAGAATGAACTGATGTTCCTCCTTGCTAGCAGTAATATCTTGGCTTCATACATGCAAAACATATGCAAAATTAGTGCTACTGATTATTTTCTTTGGGTATTTAGTGTTACAGCCTACTTGGATGTGTACATGTAAAGCAAGCTGTTTTCCATGTGCCACAAGGAAGTCCCTGGTAAAAGAAACTGGACCACATAACAGGCAAACACTTCGTTGCAAGGGAATAGCAAAATCAAAAGTGTTTGGGAAGTGAAGGGTAAAGTCACATCTTTATACTTTTGGGAGTGCTTATGCCATCTTACTCCTATGGATCCCGTGGAGCTAAACTCTAAAACCTAAGGCCAAATAGAGTATTCTGACAGGACACAGACCCCTAGGTGCACCTGCTTTCACTGTAGCTCTGCCTCTATTTTCATCAACAGCTAACTGCTTGGGAACTTACTTCTTTAAGGAAGTATTTAGTACACCAAGGTGTTTCTGTTTCAGCACGAAGCCTCTCTTCATTCCTCTGTCGTTCTTCAAGGGCTCGCTTGTGCTCCGTAGCCTTATCGATGTCTCCATTCCGCAGAGACTCTGTTACATGCTGCCACAGCCTCCTAACGAAACAAACTGTTAATTTTAGCTTTCAAGTTTTCTCAGCCTGCCACTTCAAGCTACCGGATTGCCACATGCAGTTCATTCAGAACAAGAGCGCTCCCTCTCCACTTACACATGACAAACCCACCCAGGTCGGAGCACGATGGTGCAGCGTAGGTGCAAGGGCTCATGGACAAGTCCTGCAGCCACGCTAGCAGTTAGGGGCTGAGAGAAATTCTTAGGTTTGGGCTGCATCAATATAACGTCTCTTTGTATACCCTTTGAAGTTGCTATGGAAGTGTTAATCAACAAGCAGAGAGGACCTCCCTTGACAGGAGCTGCCCTGCTGTGTAGCTGATGGTTAAAAACAAAACAAATAAGAAGGCTCTGTTCCTGCAGGCACTTTATGGACTCATAAAACAACTCTGTCCATGAATAACAGAGACACAATAAACAACCACATGCCTGCGCTTGGTTTTTGCACTTTTTCTTATGTGCTTGTTTTTAAAAATATAAATAATTAAGATCACTGCCACTAAGCACTATCCACAAATCCTACCTACATTTGCACATTTTCCTAAGGCATTCACCAGGCTGCTTAGGACAAGAAAGGGTCAGATAACAGGAAGCACATACTCTACCTAGATTCAAACGGTCCTTGTTTCTCAAGGGGTCGGACTCGTTTTCTTGTCACAGACAGCTTTGTCAAGTCCACGTATTTTGTCTCACCGTTGCTGTAGGTGAACTCAAGCAGGCTGTTCCACTCCCCTTGCACTCTGCACACCACCGTGTTCGTCATGTTCTGCTTCACTTCACCCGTGACTCTAGGAAAGCAATTTATTTTTAAAAGGCCATGGCTGAACACACCTGAGGACTATTCCTTGCATAATCATGCAGCTTAAATCTGAATGAGTTTGCAAACTTGTCACACTATCTTTAAAAATGTTAGTTACATTCACATGGAGAAGCTCAAAGAGCAAAACGACTTTCAGTCATTGCTCTAGCTCCTTTCAGGTTACCCAGGAAACTCCACTTTGGCTGCAGCTTAAACTTGTTTCAAACCTTTTAACAGAATTGAAAAAGAAACTAGCACAGGCTGGTTCACATGTAACAAGCAGTTGATTGTTTCCATTTGAAACATCACAACAGATACATAGTTCAGACTTTAAAAAATTTAAATTACACTTTCTACCAAGAATGTATCTCACTACCTGCTGGCACCTTATCTCACATCTCAATGTTCTCCGTACGCAGGTGGTCTCATTTTTCTGTAGCTCACAGAAGCATCAGATACACAAAGGCAGAAAGGAAGGTAGGAAACCAGGAATCAGAACTGCTTTTCTTTCCTGCCTCTTCCGCAGAAACCTCTGCCAATAACAAGACATTAAAAATGTCTTTCTAATATGCAATATTTCATTCTAAGTGTTGCACAGATGCTCAAGTATCACCACAATTACACATACTGGTGCATATTTTTCTTCTCAACATCAAGATCAGTCCAAGGACCTCCCAACACTCACTCCATCCTGAATCAAGGAGTGGAAGCTTACTGAGCAATGCTAGGCAAGCAAATTACCACCCTCCAACAGAACTTTTCTCCTAGAAAGAAGAAACAAAAGGGTCTGCACACCATGCAAACAAGACTCAAAACATTCTCACTTGTAAGGTGCTGCAGCATTCACGAAGAACACTATCTCCAGCTCCAGTTAAACTGCAATTACCCATACACAAGCTCTCTGCGACACACCACTCTCCAGCTCCCCTTCCCATATTTCATCAGCGCTCACACAAAGTACATGTTACATCTCCTTTCATGCTTAGATTATGAGCAGCTAATAATTACTGACTTCCACACTACTGGTTTGCTCTTACGTCCTTTGAGTAACTGCATACAGAGGAGCAGAAAGCAGCACTTCTGTGCTCCCACCTTGCCCACGCTGCTGTGTGGTGCCACTCACGGGAAGAAGGGAGGGCAGGACATGTAGGTGCCACTTCCCTTAGAATCACAGAACTGTTTAGGTTGGAAAAGACCTTGAAGATCATCGAGTCCCACCATAGCCCTGCTCTACCAAGTCCGCTGCTAAACCAAGTCCCTAAGCACCAGATCTACACAGCTTTTAAACACATCCAGGGATGGTGATTTAACCACTTCCCTGTTCCAGCACTTATTGCACATGCCCTGGTAACTTCCAGCTGTGTCTGTCCCCACCAAACCTGGCATCAGAACAGAGAAATTAAATTCCTCAGGCAACTGAACGAGTATAACAGTCCAGACCTTCCAGCACAAAGATACTGGATGCCAGTCAAGTTAGACCTGCAGGGAAAGCTGGCAGGAGGCGGCAGCCAGGGCATCTACCACGTCTTGCACATGTGGGAGGCAGCTGGAGCCACATCATGGACCAGTAGCTCAAATCTAATTTAACTTCATTAGAAAGATCTTCCAAACAAGAAAAAACAGATTGATAAATATGTGCTGCTCACACACAGTTTATTACAAAAATTTCGGATTCACTCATGAAAGCAGGCCAGAGTTGGAGCAACATGAGCAATAAAAGCATGTTTACGTTAAACTATTAAGCACTTTTTTGGGGGTTGAAGTTAACAAGCACTAACAGTTTCTGAAAGCAACTGAAAGAGGAAGTGACAAGCAAGCAGCCTTCATTTTGTGCTGCTTTTTCATCCTGTAACATCCACACATCTCCAAAGCTACTACATGTGGTGAAGTCCCTGTCCTCCTCCCAAGAGGCCTCTGAACCCACTGAATCCACAGGATGCCGCCATACACCAGCCTGTTTGGCCTTTGCAGTTACACCTTCACAACTTTAAGACCTTAATTTTTCCAAGCCCTGTGTGCTTATGACACAATACTGACATCCAGTATTTTAATATCAATCACAAAATTACTGTCTCTGCTCAGCTTAAGATAAACAAAGTTGTATCACTGTTAAGGTTCGGTATTGAGCTGCTACATTAAATTCTCACTGCAAGCGGTATTTCTTCAAGTTGCATTGCTCTGTGGCACAACCATTCCAGCATTGTAGAGCACAGTATCTGCCTGAGCTAAGATCAGTGATGAAAATCTGCTAGCACTTATTTGTAACCTTATGCCTAGCTGTTCATTATCATCATCCTCCATTTCATCAGTCTAAAGAGGACAGGGCCAAGGAGCCAATACCCAGCTGGGGTCTAATGACAAGGATTACTCTACAAAAACCAAAACAATTAAAAAAAAAAATCTATAACATTGCCATAGCAACTCACTTGTGATCCACGTAACCATAACAACACTGCTGCTTCCCCATCAAGAGATTCTCTTGGCAATGTCCAACTATGACCGTGTCAAATTTTCAATAGTTACAGTACCTTGAACAGATCTGCCTTTAAAAAGCCTTTACACCTGTGACTAATTTCAAAGCGACAAGTAACAAAACAGTTTCCAAAATTAAATCATTGAAGTAAAACCGCATCCTACCGCTTACTTTTTATCGCCCAACAGGAGCTATTGCAAGGTGGAAGATACATTGTAAGCAATGGAAAAAAAATCCCAAAGCATGCATCAATTTAAAATTGTCACAAGTGAAACAGAGCTACAGGTAAGCTCCAGTTCTCCATGTGCCATTGGTTCAGAGGAGCTGTGCTTGCAAGTTGAATTTAAAGCACGTATGGGATGTACGGGGCAAAGCACTTCAATACCAAGGTTTTGATGGGGTTTTTTTTTGTTTATTCTCTTTAATATATTCTATATAATTTATTTTATTCTCTTTAATATTTTCACAAACTATTTATATGAAGGACTTGAAGGTTTACTTGCAAAGTTTGCAGATGACACCAAGCTGGGTGGAGCAGCTGACACTCTTGAGGCCAGGGAGTCCCTGCAGCGGGATCTGAACAGGCTGGATAGGTGGACAATCACCAATTGCATGAAGTTTAACAAGGACAAGTGCTGGATTTTGCACCTGGGACATGGGAACCCTGGATATACTTACACTCTGGGGAGCGAGAGGCTGGAGAGCAGCCCTGTGGAGGGGACCAGACTCTGGGGGTTCTGGTCAACGGCTAGTTGAACATGAGCCAACAGGGTGCCCTGGCAGCCAGGAGGGTCAACCGAGTCCTGGTGTGCATCAAGCACAGCATTGCCAGCTGGTCGAGGGAGGGGATTGTCCTGCTTTACTCTGCACTGGTGCAGCCTCATCTTGAGCACTGTGCGCAGTTGTGGGCACCACAGTACAAGAAAGATATAAAGCTACTGGAGTGTGTATGGAGGAGAGCCACAAAGTTAATGAAGGGTTTAGAGGGGATGCCATATGAGGAATGGCTGAAGTCACCAGGTCTGTTCAGCCTGAAGAAGAGGAGATTGAGGGAAGACCTCATTGGAGCTTACTGCTACCTCACTAGGGAGGGGGAAGGAGCAGGTGCTGGTCTCTTCTCTCTGGTGACCAATGACAGGACCTGAGGGAAAGGTAGGAGGATGTGTCAAGGGAGGTTTAAGTTGAATATTAGGAGGAGGTTCTTCGCCCAGAGGGTGGTGGAGCACTGGAACAGGCTCCCCAGAGAAGCAGTTATGGCACCAAACCCAGAAATGTTCAAGATGCATTTGGACAACGCCCTCAGACACATGGTTTAAGGGTTGTCATGCACTGGGCCAAGCTGTCTGCAGAGGTGGCTGAACCACTATCCTTGCTGACATTTTGAGGATGTGAAGATGTGGGGACAGGGTTAGGCAGTGGATGTGGGAGTGTTGGGGTAATGGTTGGACTCGATCTTGGGGGTCTTTTCCAACCAGAGTGATACTGTGTTTTTGTCTTTTTTTTTGTTTGTTACACCTTACCCTACCCACTTCAGGAAAAGCAATGCAGAAGACAGCTGGTTTTTTGCAACCTGTGAGAGCAACTCACAATTCAGAAGTTCAGATGTTCTAGGCTGCTACATATTTTATCTTTAACGTATCTAATCTAAGAAAAGTTTAAATAAGCACTGTTCAGTAAACAGATGAGTGCAAAATTCAGAGCGCAGATTCCAGAGAATCTTTGGGTATCAGAATGCGCTGGTATTCTTTATGTGACTACCAAATTTTCTCCTTTCCAAGTTAACTGTCTCTATATTAGTACAAGACTAATCTGCAGTCTTACTATAAAATGTACGAAAATATCAGTGTTAGTGAGCTTCAAAAAAGTTTTTGCACCAAGCGTGCAGATACTTTCCAGAATCTGCTAGAAGTAACCCCAAGCAAACTCTCCCTGGGTCTTGTTTCTTCTACCTGTTAGTTTTTAAACACACATACACATGAAGAATTACCACTAAAAGAATTAGTCTTTAAAAAAATAGGTATCTTCTTTTTTTAAAAGTATTTATACCTAGATTTTCTCTAAATGGTTTAAACTTGACAGTCCTACATTGCTTCTATGGAAATCCAAAGACCAATAAGTAAGAGAACACTATTTACTACTCATCTTCGCAGTGCAAGTACAATGCATGTTGCAAACAACGTGCAACCATTTAAGACAGCGAGATCAACCTCATTTCAAACAGAGCAAATTGAGAGACAGGAAACACTAACCAACTTCTAAGAGAACTAAGAGTCTGCGTCAGCCAGGAATAAAACCCAGGAGCTCTGTTTCCCAGTACTTTGAACACAGCCAGACAAACTTGGAATTTCCTTAGCGTCTTCAAATATAACGTGATTTTTACTTGAGGATCACATGAGATGAAGTTGTTTGGCTATGACCTTGTTTAAGAGCACAGTAATGCCTTAAGTGTTTATAAACAGGAGAAACTACGTTTTATCAAATGAGTATTATTCAGGACAGAACTGGGCAGTTACAGAGCTATTGAAGTTCTACAGCACAGACTAAGTGGTAAAATAGAAAAAAAAACGTGTTCTCACCGATGCAGTTTGCCACCATAGAAGGGCTTGGTGTGAAAGTTAATACTTGCAGAGTACCCAGTCTTCGCACAGTTAATGTTGACTTTTCCTCCCAGTTCTACCCATGGAACAGTTAAAATGGACCGAGCGTATGCACAGGGCAGAGAGAACGTGTATTCTTCCCCATGTTCCAAGAGACTTAAGAGACCTGTGTGAAGATATACAAGAATCCCTAAATCAGCACTCTTTTAGAAAAGGCCACAAGTTATTGAAACAGCCAAGACTACATCTCACTAGTTTTCCTCATAGCCCCTCACATCAAAAAGAAAAACAAACACAAAAATGACATTTATTACAGATTCAAGTATTTATGCTTCTTTTGGAAAAGACATTTAGCCTAATAATATTGCTCCATTAAGTATGATATTGTGTGAGAAACATACTTTTCAGGAGTACATAAAAGGCTGGTCACTCTCCTACTGCTGGTTCTGGAGCACGGCAACACAAGACTTATGCTGACAAAAGGAAATAATGAATGAATAACCTGAACTGCAGATCCTGAGGAAGGCTAATACTCCTGTTCTCCCTCTCTATAATACAACTTACCCTATGTGAAGGCAGGTAGCACAGACCATTCTCCTTACAGCACCTCTCTGCCAAGATAAACCCAACCCTCTCCTGAGGGTAGCTTTTGTAGTAAATGTGAAGAATCTCATAAAGACCTAGAATATTTCTTTGGGTCTTAGGATGTGTGGGTTTGATTCCTATTAAAACCAAAAGAAACCAACCCCCCACCCACAAGATCTACCCCTTGCCGTTACAAGGACACAGCATGACAGCAGACTGCTGCCTGCATCAACCCATCGTGCCTCTGTGCCACGTTATCACTGTGCGTCTGACATAAGTATGAAAAACATGAGAAATTCTGAAAAGTTACAACATGATTTGAGAAATGCCCCAGAGGAGATATTAATTTATTAACTTCAGAAATTCCCTAGGACTGTCAAAGCATTGGGATGTGCCTTCCACATCGCCTGCCGTGCTCCTTCTCTCGTCCAGTAGGGAGTTTATGTGCAAGTGCCTGGAACTCCCTGGTACTGGGGAGTACGTACAGGGGACACAGAGCAGGAGATGCTGTCTCATCTCTCGCAGTAAATACCAGCACTAAGTGGAAATTACAGTTCAAGGGCAGTTACCCTTCTCTGTCCTGAAAGAAGCCAATTTCTCTAGTTAAAGAAAATTAAAGCTTGCATAATAAGATACATTAAGCACAATACATGAAAATGCAACACCACTTCTACTTAATAAAATGTCTGATGCAAATTACTCTGACACTTTGAAAACATTCATAAGTATCGGTTTATATCACAGTAGCTGCACTTTGGTTTAAAAGTCAAAATTTCATTTCCAAAAATAATCCTTATTTTTGGCAAAGCATAAACCTATCTATTTCCCCCATCCATGTGTCTCCTCGCCCCCCCTCACATGAAAACTTGCTGTTTAAAATGAGGACTTGGAGTATCTTCTGTACTTTGTAAACAGTAAAAACAAAGAAATGATTGAATGATTACCAGAGGTCCCTTCCAACCCCTAACATTCTATGATTACACATTACAGCTTGCAGATCACAGAGATTAGAGGAAAACCAGAAGTATAGAAAAAAGTCTGAAAACACACTGACATTTTCTGGAAGCAGATTTTTTTTTTTTTCTTTTAAAAAAAAAGTCTTTGAAACAAAACTACCGAACAGTACTCATCAGTATTTCTGCCAGAGGAATGTAACATCAAATGTCCTATCATTTTAGCAACCTTCTAAAGTGAATGAAGGACAGAAGTTACACTTACCCTCACCAATCATTGTCACTCCTATTGACATTCCTAAGAATTTGCTTTTTGTCCAGACATGGGCATTGACACACATCTTTCTCTCTACACACTCAGCGTAAAACCCTGAGACAGGGGGATGGTGGGACACTTGCTCAGCTACAAATTTAACTGTATAGTAGTCCAGCTCTGTTTGTCCTTCCATATCTTTAGACAGAGTTACTTGCTCTGAGGGGGAGTGAGCAGATAAGTTACTGCCAGCATCAGTGGCTATGTCACTCTTCGGCATCCTCCAGGAGCAGTGAAACGTTTCCCCAATGATTGGATTATATGGTTTCTTTGCAATAGCTCCTTTGCGACCTTCATGAAATGAAGTGAGATAATACTCAACAAAGCGGATCATCCTCTCCTCAGGGGTAGTGCCATTTGTGACTGCAATGAAGAGATCCGGATGGGACATGAAGTCCGCATACATCTCCAACAACGATCGCTTCTCTAAAATAAAAGTGGGAAGAACCACCTGAAATAAGAGAAAACACAGAAACCTCTAGTAAGTAAAACAAAAGAGACAGGCATTTTTTTAACGGAAGTTCTCAGATGGAGGATTCTGTCCTGTTTTAGAAACCACACATTCAGGCTGAACTTTCCTCTCCCTCTTTTAGGAGGTGAGCAAAGTTCAGTGATCAGAGGCCCCAGAAAAGCAAATCCACAAGGGAAAAGAAAGCCCAGTAAGTACTATCAGGACTAAAGTTGAAAGCATCCCTCCAAAAAACATAAAAGAGCTGCAAAAATTTAACGTGTCCCACATGATTGTGGAGGAGAAAACAAGCAGGACGGAGCTCAAATTATAGTAAGGAAAGTTCAGAGCAGAGGTTAGGAAAGGTTTTGTTTGATGGAGAGAAATGTAGGGAAGCTATGCCAGCGGTCAAGAGCCTGCAGAGTCTCTTTCACCACAGCAACTAGAACAAGCACCCACTAGAAATAACACAGTACAGGTTGATCCTGTACCGCTGAGCACAGGACATTACACTTTCCCAGTTACCTTCACCACTATAAAAAACAGCAGTCCTGTCCTCTGCTGGGCCAAGAGCAATACTGGAGAGTAAGAGGCTGTGGCTTTTCCTTCCCTGTAGCGGCAACTAACCTCACATACCTAACTGTTGTAAAGAGCAACACAGGGTGTCGCAACCATAAGATCAAGACAGTCCATCGAAATCAGTTGCATTCAAAGAGGCAGAGCACAGACATAAGACTCTTAATAGATATACACTTGCCATATAGTTGCAACACCAACCTGAAGTTGCTTTTCATTTCAGTACCCTGATGTTTAAGTGTGATTGTTAACAACTTCATTGCCCATTTTGAAGTCAGGCTTGTCATATGACAAGTCTACTGAAGTGAAAAGTACAGGCTTTGCCTGCTCCAAACTAAAGACAACTCTACGCACAGCCAAAAGTCACAACTGGGAGACAGACTTGACAGATTGTTCCAACCAGAAGAAGATAGAATAAATCCAATATTCAGTATAAGTGAAATGCGACTTAAATGAATTCCTGATTAAGTAACAGGGTTTTCACTTTGGTGCACAGGCAGCAGGGCCTGTTCACACTAACTTTGCCCCCCACCCCTAATTGTGAAATGTAAGCTTCACAATTGTTTCTAACGTCCAAAAAACATAGCTTGAAAAAAAAAAATTATAATCCATGATTCCAAGAAAGAGGGTGCTTTCCTCATTCCATGCCACTGTAAAAACTCTTTTTTTCTAGTATAGTGCTTATGGTAAGAAGTCTTTACAAGATTGAATTGAACCTAAGTTGGTAGCAGCCTGATTTTCCCAGGTTTGCTGCCCAAGTTGTCTAGTACCTACTGAGTGTTAATTTTCCAAAGGTCCTTGCTTTTGAGATCTGCACTGAAGTGTCAAACACAATTCTCTCCTGTATAACTTTGTTCCTGCCAGCTATAGCTGTGAGCAAACACAGAAATGAAAATAGGACAGAGGTGTCAACAGACCTCTGAGGATGGATAACAGGGAACCAAAAGAGAAGCTCTTTTTGGAAGCAGCATGAATACAGGTGTAGAGTTCAGCAACTTGTATGTAAGAGCACTATCGAGTAAGAAAAAAAGACCACGGAAAGCAAGCAGAAAGACAAAAAAAAGAAGGCCGGAGGAAAGAGTAAGTTGTAAATACAGGAAAGAAGACAGGCCACTACAGGAAAGCCAATAAAAACATCATAGAAAAACACAGAGAATGTAATAGAAAAGATATGACTAGTTGCATTAAAGAAAATCCACTCCCTCAGCACGATTCACTTAAAACCTGCCTCCAACTGGAACACACCGGATCTTGGGACATGAAGTTGCTACAGGCCACAATTTCATATTGAACTTAACATTGTTCAATACAGGAGTTAAGTTTAAAATGGCATTTTTAGCGCAGCCAGTCTTCACACTTCAGTTACTTACCCTTGTTAAGTCCATGCCAAGTTTCAGCTGAGACAAGAGATGCAAGATAACACTGCGCTGTTCTTCCACTGCTCCTAGATCATCCTCTTTATCATCAAAGATATCCTCCAGCTCCTCATCTGGATTTATTTCTTCAGGTTCCTGAGATAGGAGCCATAAACATCAGCTTAAAGATGTGACTGGCCAGACCATATCCAAAAAGTACTTAATATTTGTATTTTACTGTCCATGTATGGAAAAAAAGACTACAGAGATTTACACAACGGAATCTATCCCCAAAGATAAACAACAGTTGAAGAATTTAAAGGGACATTAAGATAACTCAGCGCAGATTTCATCTAGAGGATTTAGGTTAAGACTTCTCACCATCTCTCACATGGGTCAGGAAAGAAAAAAGCTTAAAAGTAAATACAACTTGTTTTCGTGGAAGTTTTGTGAGTTAACAGAATGGTGAGCATCTAACATACACAAAAATAGCAAAGCAAAATATAGCAGAAATCCCAGCTACCTCAATAAAACACCTCCACGCTACACCAGGCTTTCCAGTGCTGTCACCATTACTGCCAAGGCTGTAGCAAATGGTAGTTCCCAGTTACTTGCTTACTGTGGTGCCCAGTGACAGGCAATTAATGTATCCACAGGCCAGTCTTCACAAGCGTTATTTATGTTGCTGCTAGTGCCAATATATAACAGCAAAGGAAAAAGGGGAAGTAACTTGGAGTAGTTTTATAAAAACAACAACAAAAAACTCCACACACACACACACTACACACGCTGGTTGTCTGCCAGTATAACTAAAGCACCTAGGCAGACTAGCAGAAATTAAATTAGCATGGTTTTAACAATTATCACCCCGCATGCACCATTTTAATGGCCGCTTCAGGTGGAAGGGATGGTGGTATTCCCAGGGCTCTGAGCAGCATCCTCCCGGGGCAAACAGCTGGAGGAAGGCAGAGGGGACAGGCACGGAATGCCGCGGGAGGGCAGCAGCAGGTGTCTGCCTAAGCAAAGCCCTTTGTCCTGGAGCCGCTGCTCTAGCTCAAGGCATATTTATGAACACTCAAGCACCAAAAAGAGGGGCCAAACCCTCTCACAGAGCTCAACCCTGATAAAAACTGCCGTATTGCACAGGTGACTCCTTTCCAAGGTGTTCTGCTATCCTATATAAGGAAGCTGAAAATATCAAAGGGGAGTGATAAGACTAGCTTGAACTGTAACTTGCTTAATTATTAGAAAGAATGGAGCGATTTATTTGAAAGCTTCTGGTTTATTTCATTTTTTCTTTTGTTAACTTAGTAGCAACTACTCTGTTCCATTAAAAAAAAAATCTATGAGCTATAGCAACTGAAAGAAATCTATTCCTTTTCCATTTGCTGTAAGGTAGCGCAGTGCTATTGCGGAGACATACAACAGCACATTATCTTTTTGCAAGAATACAGTCTCATCCAAACAACTGTGTGAAACCAACTAGTATAAAAAGAATGTAATTGTGATTTTCTAGCTTAGCTTTATCATAATCCCTGCTGGTTTTTTACCTGAGTATTTTGCATTTCAAATCAATTTTGACAGTTATAATGATACAGGGTATAGATGTATTTCAAATACTTTAAGCTATCCTGAAGTGATGAGAGTTGCTCAGAGTAAGAAAAACAGATGCAGCAAGAGCTAGAAAGAAAGACAGGGAGATTTAATGGCCGGAGACTAGCAGTTTTGTCTTTTGTCTGCTTCGGCAGTTCTTCTTGTGCCTATTTTGAGAGTGCCATGAATTTCAGTTAGGAATTTTTTTTGCACTTCGGTATTCACTTTTTTAGATCAAAATGCAAGGGAGTACCCCCTATTCCAGCACCAATCACCAACCCAACTGGCTCCCTCCACTTGACAGCTAGAGAAGTCAAAAAAATGTATTGAAAAAAACAAAGAAGAAAGTTTCATTTACTGCAACTGTACTCACTCCTCCTCCAACATAGCTAACCAAAAAGGGTGAAAAGAATTGTCATTAAATCATTTCCACATAATATGATGGAAGTATTTACAGATATTCCTCAATTCCCCACAGAAACAGGATGTTCACATTACCTTACCCTTGTTAGCTGGCTGGGCTCTGCAACAGACTGCTCTTCTCTGACAGATGCTGGCTTGTTTATCTCCACTGGGAAATTCTGCGCCGCTCCATTTTTGAAGTGGTTTGCCAGAGATATCTTTGGTTCCAACCAACCGATCGTCGTTCCTGAAGCAAAAGAAAGTTTGTGCTGAAATTTGCTCATCCTCTGGAAGGTCAGTAAATAGCAGTTTTCACAAAAGAGCTCTTTTTTTTTTTAAAGGAATAAGCTGAAGGCAGCCAATTCCTCCTGCAGCCAATCCCTTCAGCAGCCACTAAACAAAGGTGGTGCAATGAGACACCACCTTCAGTGATCGTTAGCACAAACACTGCGATTGGTGAGCTGTAATACATGCAACTTGGGCTGGAGAAACTAGTTGGTGTCATGAAAGGTGTAATCAGACACCACAGGAAGAACCCAGTATCATGGGAATGTTAAGCAACCCTTAAAATTTTCTTCAAGTGGTACAAAAAAATAAAAGGCAAGCCTACCACTTATCAGCTTCTCAAACTAGTTCTAGAGTAAAAAGAGCTAAACCACAAAGTTTTGTTTTCTCTGGAGGGGGTACTTGCCGTTTCTCAGCTGCACAGGCTGCAAACACACGCTGTTGAATAAATAATAGCTGTTAAAAAAAAAGTTGCAGGGCTTGGAAAGCTGTTACTCATTTGATGATTCCAGGATCTCTAGTTACTCCCAGCTAATTTATCAGAAGAGATCGGGTTCCTCTTTAATAATACAAATATTCCATCCTTTTTCAAAGGCTAATAAAAGTACAGGTGACTCCAATCAGTTTTTACTAAAGAACACACAAACTGACAAACCACCTTGGCTAGGCTGCAAACACAGAAAATTAGGAAATGTGGTTTTCTGCCACCACACAGCAGCTTCCCATGGTTAGGAACCTACAGAGGTGTCTGCTGTCTCTTCCTCTATGATACTCAATCCTTTATTTTCAGACCTCTGTTACACAGAACTAGGTCACATCCTCAACCACAACAGGCAGATTAAGCTTCATTCAGATAAATGGCAGCATTCCCACCAGGAAAACACTGGAGCAGGGGAAAAAGTCCAGCTTTACTAATGGGACAAGACACCTTTTTCCCCAGCAAGATGGTTTATTTTCATTAGGTGTCTTACTCATGAATCCATTACACAGTAAGAAATAAGAATCCCTCAGCAGTTTAAACAGTTTCAAAGTCAAAAAATCAGATGCTCAGCATGTCACTGTCATGCTTAACTTTTCAAAAAGTTTTTCTTCATCTTTAAAATCTCTTAATGATACCTGCTTTCTGAGCTGTAACCTTCAACAAAAATCTCTAATTGCATGTCCTAGGCTGCATGTAATCTACACTCATTGCATCTATATTATCTTAAATTAAACAAGTAGCCTCCCTTTTATACTCCCTACCAGCTACTTTGAAAATAACTGTATTTATTATTAAGTTCTGTTTAATTTTCACTGTAAAATTCTAGGAAGATTTTTGTTTTGTTTTAATTGATTTGAGCTACCACTTGTGTTTTAATCTTTGTGAGCGTACATAATACCACCTCAACACCTCTCTTCCACTGGAATATCATATTTAAGTCTGCTCTTGACTATTTTGGGTAGGCATAAAGTATTATCTTTACTTGTGATCTCTTCCTCCCCTGAAAGGCTTCACCTCATTTTTTTCAACGGTTGTCAGCACTTCCCCTCTGCTAACAACACAGGCCTCTCAGAGTCCATGGTCTTTACTTCAACATTTTTCTTCAAGAGTTGCAAATTGTTATTGCAATTCACCTTAATGATAACAAAGCACTTTTTAATTTTAAATCCAGTACCTTCAACCACCATTGACTTGAATTTAGGAAAAGTTAACAGCTGCAACTTTCCTGTTCATTTTTAAGTTTGTCATTTGTGGTATATATACCTCAGCGCAGTTGGGGCTGTATTTTCACTCTATATTTTTGTGTTCTAAAAATTTATAGCAAAACATCACTCTTACATAATTCCCAATCCTTGTTTTTTCCCCTAACACATTCTTAGCAGTCAAGGACCACTTTAATAGACCTCAAAATACTTTTTTTCCCACTCTGTGTTTCAATATGTTCTGTTAGACAAGTCTTGCCTTCATTATCACTTCTTGCTGCATCTCACTCACATCTTACTGAAGTATGTTGACCTGCCTTTATGATCCTAGGAAGATTAAGTACTGCTTGTATATATTTTATTGCATAGAAAAGTCTGTATTCAAGATTTTTTCCTACATCATTTTATGTTTTCCTACACTTAAACACAGAAATGCTTCCTGCAATATTTGAATTAAGTCATAACCCTTTTCCATTCTGCACAAACTGGTGAAGACTACGAAGAAGGCTTCTCTAGTTGAACCAGAGGTGTCCCTCCTGAATCAGGAGGGGAAATCTAAGCTACATTAATTCTAGAAAAAAGGAAAAAAAAAAAGGAAGAAAAAGTCTTTGCAATCCTGGAAAGCAGTGAATGTATTATGATGTCTCTAGAAAGGCCACACCAGTGAGAGAGTTGAAGGCTGTGGAAAGGCACATGTATTATTTTAATGGTCTGTTTTTAACTCTTGCCCCAGTAATGCATCTGCTGCTCCTCTCCTCTCCATCCACCTCTCTAGGATATCACTAGAGGATCTGGACATCTTCAAGCAATGTTTTTAGATCTGGCCATTAACAGGCAGGTATCAACTGAATAGCAGTCACATGAATTGAGCTTTTCCCTGCATGATTCAAAAATAAAAACCAACAAAAGCACTTGTCAAAAAAAACCCCTATTTTAAATTATTACAGTGGTGTTCATCGGATCCTTCTTATTTCCCCAGATACAGTAATGGGTCAAAAAAACTACCTTATTAGCACACACAAAAATGCCAAACCAAAAAGACTTCTGATGTTCACCTCCCACAGTTATGCATCAATAGTTAAAGAAGTGCACTGGGAACATGAAGAGTTCTTTCAGTGTGAGTAACTTTGGAGTTCAGACAAAGATTTGGAGAGGAGCCATGCAGTTTTTCATTTTTAAAATGAAATTTTGAACTGAAATACAACAAAAGAAAGTTAGTCCATGCTAGTTACATATTGCCTTTTAAATCCTGTGGTGATTTAAGAATCACAAACTATTTTTATAGTTTTAATACTTTTATACAACATATTTCTCCACCTTAGAAGCTAAACTAATTACAGCTCTGAAATAATTCCACTGGCAAAGCAAGTACCACAAAAATGATAGGAATATAGAAAGATAAAGAGATGACTTCCTAGTGTACTTTGCTACATACTTGCCATATCTACCATATCTGCTGTGCAAAAGAAGCATTTGAGAATCCTCAGTAGCTTTTTGATCAGAAAAAGCCACAAAGTAAACATACGTTAAAAAAAAATCACAAGAAGATGCCAAAGAATTCTGAACAGGAAAGAACACATTCAGCACCACAGGCTGCACACAAATTACGTGGAACGATTCTGGTAAGCACCTACTTGCATAGAAGTGATCAACTGCGCAGACATAGCAACGTATTTGTCTGCTGTCTGTCAAAGTCTGTTATTCCACAGCCATCAGCAGCAGAGTTTGGGTTTTGTGGCAATTTTTCTGTTTGTTGAGGGGGTTGGTTATTTATGAAGAGACTTTTTTTTCAATCTTTAACTAATTTGCATTTGCTTACAAGTCTGTTCTGGCCTTGGAATGGAATGAGGTACTTGTCTTAGCCCATGTTTTAGACTAGGGCATTAACTCAAAATAAGAATACTCATATATAAACAGTATTAATAATAATAAGTGGAAATGGAGAGCTTTGTAGTTTAATGCTTAACTAGAAATGAAAGCTACACACAAATGCTTACAATAGGTATCTAGTGTGCAAAAAAGTCAGAAAAGCATATTTGACAGAGCTGCACTGGACACCACAAATCCTAGAATCTGCAATCTCATAAAATTCCCCCTCTACTATTACCATTCCTGAACGGCCAGTTACATCCTAAAGGCAGCCTTCCTGTTGTGGTGCCTTATGTACTTTATTCTGTTGTGAGATGCTCCACAACAATTAGATGTTACATTTATGCAGGTGCTGACACAAACTTCTGGACAAAATAACATTGATTGATACAACATGCATGGAGTTCTACCCAACACCAGCAAGTCGGGCTCTGGAAAAAACTCACAAGAAACCAGGCATCTGGCAGTTCTCGCTGTCCATGTGAAACTGCATTTAGTGGAACAAGTATTTTTGCAAAGCAGCACAGGATTCGTATTTGTTAGAGTTCTGCTCTTTGTGAGCATCTATACCCACCTGCTGGTAAGGATCTCTTTTGTTGAGAAGCATGTTGTAACTGGAGAATATGGAAACAGTCATTTAAGCAGTTCATGGTTGCCATGGAAGTTGCTTTTAGCATTAATAGGTCTTGATCCAAGGACGTAAGGTGACCGGAGACAGGCAGGCATTCTATGCTCCTGATCAAGTCTCTCTGCTGGCCCTCAGCCTGAGACATCATCTGTCAAACAAAACAGTCATTTATTAGGTGATGGAAGCCTGTTGTGTGATACGTGTTTCCCTGTGCACACAGAGTATCCCAAATGATTTTATGATGATAATAGAACTAAAGGTAATAGATGTATGTAAAGGTAACTATTTTTTTTTCTTGATGCAGCTACTAAAGAGCCATTAAATGCAGGAAGAAATTCTCACATTATGTCACCTTACTAACAAGCAAAATAATAAAGAGACTTCAAAAAAAGGAAAAAGGAATTTGAACATCATGTTCAATGTACTTGCTGCAGTAAATATCAAACGCTTTCATGCCTGGTTGACAGGGACTGGGGAGAAAAAAACCCAACCCAACACACACTCTGTATGAGGAGTAATTAAGCTCTGTGCTCTGCACAGCCTGGAAGAGGATCTATAAGGTGCTATCCATGAGTACCAAGATTTTCATTCCCTACAAGAAGGGATGCAACACTTTAAAGGAAAAGACCGGTATTGCTCAGTTTGGCTCAAACCACACGGGATTCTCCTTTACTGTCTGCACTGCCACCAAGCTCAGGTTCACTATCTCACCAATTACTTCACGTAGATAGGGAAGAAATAACATTTTCACTTTCATGATGTGCTCAAATCACTGCTTTCCTGTTATCTGTCTCCCCTGCTGTCCCCCAAGCTCCTTTGCTCCTTCACACAGAGCTACACACCTCCACACCAACAGCACCTTTGCCCACAAGGCTTACAGTGGCCAAGCACACCAGCCATCAAGCAGCAAACTGTGGTCTTCCAAAAACCTATATACTTTCATCTTTGTACTCACAGAAACAAAAGATTGCCTGATTTTGAATCACAGGGATGAAAGCAGACTTACACACATTCTAGTCTCTTTTCCGTGGAGGCGCAAGAAAGAGCATTAATGTAACTAGACAGCACTACTCCACAATCATTACACATTCTGGCAGTTAAGCCAAATGTAAAAACAGATTGATTTAGCAGAGCAGAAGAGTTTCTTTAAAGAATCAGATGTATTCATGCATTTAACTGCTGTGGCACTACTTAGTTTAATTCACCAATCCTGGCAGTATCTTACTGATTATTTCTTTTCAGTACCTTCGCCTGCAATCCCTTCCAGGAACTGCTTTTAGGGTTTTGTGCAATAAATACTTCAACAATACGTACTCATCCAAGTCACGGTATGTGGTATTTGGAACATTTTAGGGCTTGGCTACACAGCATGCTATGGCATGAATCTACAGAGCATTGGCTCTTTGGAAGTGAAGCCTTCGCATGTCCCAAGGGCAACAGGGTAGAAAGCTAGTAAGTAAAACATGTAGTGATATAGCCCGGCCTATGCAAACACCAGCTGCTGTCAGAACATGTGTCTTATTTTCTTCCAGTTGTGAACACAATATAAGTCTTTGTGCACAAGTTTTTTTTCCAATACTTTGAAAAGCTCTGCTGGATTAAAAAAAAGACAATTAGTTGACAAATCACCACACTCCTTCTGGCGATGTGCACTCTTAGTAATTTACTATATGGTAGCACCCGAGCTATCAGGATTCCACCATCAGGCCAGACAACAGGACAAGCCATGCTCTACTCAGCACTGAAGTTCAAACAGGCACATCTCCCCTTTTAAAGAACCTACTTTGAGCAGTCCTAAGATTTTCCTGCTTATATACTCAGATTTAATAAAAAAAAAAAGAAGAGCCTAGGGATGAAAGAGCACTGTGATTAAAAACTCAAGCTCTATCAAAAATACACAGGCTATAGTTCTCACTTTGCAAACACAGACACCCGCATTCAGTGTAAGTCAGCAGAAAGATCCTCCTAGATCTGTTTTGCAAGATACCCAAGTCAGCAGCATGACACACATTCAGCCAAGAACAAGGGGAAGTAGAAAGGAAAGGGACTGACAGAAGACTCAGCTACGGTGCAATTCATGGGAAAAATCCAAAAAGGTCACTGTGCAGCAGATCCTTTGAAAGAGAAGCTGTTCTTCCTACAGCTTCTCAAACTGAACGTGTAAGTATTCAAGCTATACCATGCTCAGGGGTAACAGGCATGCACCTCCTGTTTAAGTATTTTAACTATATCTAAAGAAACAAAAGTAGACGTTGTATCTTACAAGCTAAAAGGTAAGTAACTACCTTTGACATTCAGAAAAGCTACCATTACTGAGGATTCTTCCTCTGTACAGGTCAAAAAAAATTTATGAATAATCATGCCGTGTCCCCAAACTCAGTAACAATCAAAAGAGAACATGAATAGTTTCCTGTGCACTTTGCAATGCTAAGAAAAATCATTCTGCTTTACTTCCCACCCAGTGAGAATCCCAATTAGAGGGTGCAAGCCACTGCTTCAGTGCTCCAGCTCACACATTCTCCTCTCTGCTTCCTTCTCCCTCTAATTTTGAATGCCTTATTGCCATTTCAAGTCAGAAAGTGGAAAAGCCATTTCTGAAAGATTACCTCACTTAAAAGGTCGCTCCTCAAGCACCAAAATACAACAGATAAAGAAAAACTGCTAAGAGAGCTATGAGCATTAATTCTGTAAATATTAATGCCATACTGTGTATCGTCGTTGTTTCCATGTCATTGGTAGGAAAGTGCAAGTACTATTGAAGTTTACCATAGGTTGTAATTGTCGTACCACACTAGTAAGTTTAATCACAAGTAAGAGGTAACTTAAATCAAACTGAAAGGCAACTGCCTGTAAAGCTTCAGTTTTGAAATTAATTTGGAAGACAAACTTTTCTTTCAGAAGAAAATGGAGGAGAAGCCACAGGAATGCCAGCTGAAGTTTTCCTGGGTTCCTGACAGGACTTCACATATCTTTGCACTAGCGCTATAGAAGACATTACTGCTATTGGAGGATATAAACAGGATGGCAGCAGTTACGCTTCTGCAAGACATCTGCAGGAACAGTCTGCTGTGGACAGAGAGATTCACAGATTCTGAGGTCTAAAGAGACAGTCACCTTGTTTAGCCTACTGAATAATCATGCCACAGCATGTGATTTAAATATGAGGAACAACGACGATGGTAGCATAGTGTACCATGGAAAGTATCTTCAATATCCAGCTTCCCACTGATTAACTTACCGCAGCTCTCAGCCACGTATTTTAAGGTTAATGACACTCACAATACAGAGCGCTCTCCTGTCCCAGCTTGTCCAAGTTCAATTTCTAACTATTTATGCTTTCCAGATCCTTATTTGCTATATTAAAAAGCCCTCCGTCACAAACTTATCTTTGTCAAGAAGTGTAATCACACTACACTAATTACACTGCTAACACTAAAATACTCATTAGTATCAATACTACTAGTAACAGAGGTTTGCAACTCAGCAACAAAAGGTTTCTTATTACCTTTAGCTTCACAGGATCTACTCTGTAAATATCCACGTTCAAACCATAGTCTGTCCATTCTGTCAGTCAAGATGGAAAGGTAATCATTTCTGTTTATTCTTCTAAAACACACAACATCTGAATGCATAGTGAAAAAAACACTTGCTTCTGAATTGCTCATTTTATTTTGCTCTCTTCTCAGTCACATCTATCCCTAGACAATTTGTCCATGTGAATTAGTATAACAGAAAGTGATACTAGCATTCTTAAACATCAATTGTGACTGAGTTCTCCTTAGTCATAGAAGATACAAGTACAGTTCAGTCAATTCTTCTATAGCTTCACATGGGAAGAAAACACTGTATGATATAATAGTATCAAAGTATGTGATGTTATACTTCCTTAAGGATATTCCCTTGACACCTGTAGTGCTAGGACCTGCAAGGATAAGAACATGCAAAATTTTACCTTGAGCATCAGGATATTAATCAGAGTACAAAAGTCCCAGAATATACATCACACAGTTCTACAAAGTAGACAAGGCAAGTTACGTATCCTCAGGCAGCTATGCCACAGGAGCTTAGGACATGCTATTGACAATACATCCAACGAGGAACAGCAGGTTTCTCCAAAATCCTACAAATAATAGGACAGCTCTTTCAAAATATTTTAAGGTAATTTAAGGCATACAAACCTCTCTAACATCTACAAGGTGATCTGGCTGCATAATAGGAACTCTTTTTCCAGTTGGCAATCTGTGATGTCCAACACCGAAAAAGGAAACTGCATTTTGACTGGGTCTTCTTTGCACACCAGGGGAGTTGGCACTTCCTTGGGATGCAAGGGAGAAGCTGCGAGATTTCAGAGGTGGGTTGTTCTAGTGAATAAATAAGCATATTGAGAAACATTTACAATTAATTCCTAATAACCAACAAATATTTCAATTTGAAAGATACAGCATTCTTTAATAGAGCAAGGACAAATGACAAAGCTCCAATAATGTACTAGTAGCAACTACTAAAATATTTTGCATTATCTGCTAAGCGTTGCCCTGTTTTATATTCTAATTATGAGCAATCTGTGAAATGAGATTGATCAATATCTATCACTTCTGACTTGAAAATTAGTCCTTGATCTTCATTGAACTTAGCTCTTATGAGAAGGCCAGCTACAAGATATTAATCTCATCTTAAAAGCAAGGGTTTATTCATGTATCAGAACAGATGTAACAGTAATCAGGAGGTTCTATAAAAGGAACTATATTCACCACATGGTTAGCAAATGGAAGCAACAATGATCAGACACAGTGTTGAGGACTTGCTTCTCAAACACAGGAATTCATCCTAAACATATTTGCGGGCTGTTGAGTGTTTGGTTTTTTTTAAAAAAAGTAAAGATTCAATGAAAGTAAAGTTCTCAAAATGGAGGGGTACCAATAACACTGCAGATCTGTTTCCTCATCCATTTAAAAATGCAAAACCACTTCAAGCAAATGGACTTTTCACTCCTAAAGCATATTTCTATTACAAGTCAGCTATTACTCAGAAAAATGTTTCTTGACATAAGTTTCAAACCCAACCACACACCCTTTTGTAGTATTTGTCTTAGCAGGACAGTTGTATTCGCAACTGATTCTACCACAAGCCTAAATTAGCTTTTGCCCAGTCATACAATACCTTTCCAATAGCTTCCGTGTGATGCTGTGTGCAGATCTGTAGCCTGCTGACCCAGTGCTGCCGTTCTTTAGCATCAGTAGCTAATAAAAGCAAACCAAAAAGATTATGTAGATTAAGACATTTCAAAATACAGGCAAAAAAGACTACTTAATTCTTTAAAATAGACACAAGACTTTAAACAGTGCAAAAGTGATTTTTTAAATCTAAAACTTGTTCAGCCTACCTCTAACGTTAAATCAAGTTCAATATAAATGGCATGTACTTTTATTTCTTTAATTCTGTAACACAAAAATAACTTCAACAAACAGTAACTCCCCTCACACATTTTAATCTAACAACATGACACATTTTCCTGGAATAAGAGTAAGGTACCCTGAATTAGAAAATGACAGCAAGTCTTCAAGTGAAGAAATACTAAGAGGTTATCAGCCCAGGTTTCCAGAGCCTACAAAAATCAGAGAATGGGCTTCTATAACCGCCACAAGAACACTAATAAACTGAACAATAGGAGTAACATAGTTCTCTGCAAGCATCAACACCACAGTACTGCTACCTACAACGACTTAGAAAGCCTTGAATCAGTACAATTTAAGGACACTACATGAAGATTAAACCCCATCTACATATCTGAAAGTTCATGGTCTTCTGAAAGTCATCAAACCCAACAAGTATGGAACTATCCCTACAGAAGGATGGTTTCCAGCTGAAGCGGGATGAAAGTTGCCCATGTAATTCTCATTGCAGCAGTCTGCCAAACTCGCTTTGGCCATGCACCCAAGCCCTGCAGAGCAACCACAGGTGAAAGCCAGGAGTGTCCTCTAGTGGAAGAATCCCCTGCCCAAGAATCCAAGTCCTACCTCTCAGTTTATACTGCTCGCCGCTGGCAGCATTGACTGTAAAGGTATGAGAGTCTTCATCACTGGGTGAAATGACAGCTCCAGCTAGCTGCAGTGTACCCCTGGGCTTTAGATGTCTAGACTGCTCATTCACAAAGTATTCCAGCAGGCCAGCATCATTGTTTAAAACAAAAAACCTGCAATGATAAAGCAAATACACTCAATAAAACCAGCTCTTTTTTTTTTGGGGGGGAGGGATGGGGGCTAGGGAGCAGGTACTGGGAGAAGTCAAGGCTTTCATTGCAAGTTGGCACAGGCAAGGTTGGGACTTACAGACTTGAGTCAGTACAACCCCAAACATAAGAATTGTCTCAAAGGAGAATGAACAAAAATTAAGTTCTTAGCAATTTTTAAATCGGAGACCAGGGATTGCACAACAGAACAGTGTGCCCACAGAAGAGTGCTATTGTAAGATTCCGGGAATAAAAAGAATAATCTGAATCTCTAAGGCTTAAGATATCCTTAAATGGCACAAATTAAGTCTAAAACAGCCCCAGGTACAAAACAGTTGAGAAACAAAATTGTGAAATCAAAGCATTCCCTGGGACATCCCAGGGAACTAAAGAGAAGCCCTTGCTTGAGTTTACATTTTCAGTAAAAGAAGTCTTAATTTAAAAAAAAAAAAAAACCAAACCAAACACAAAACCAAAAACAATGGCATGATTTGGCATAAAGCTGAAGACTCAGCAGAAAAAACCCCAATATTTTAAATGGAAAAGGAGAAAAATTAATGCTGTACATGGGGTTTTTGCACATACAAGCATAGTTATAAGCCATCAAATGAGTTAACTGTTTCATACTTCCTAAGCATTTTTTTCTTATTATGCCTTAATACAAGTACTTCTCATCTACACATTAGGCCAATCTATAGAGAAAAGCATGACCCTTCCATAAAGTTTGCCTAACAGAAAAAGAAATCCAAGTATTAAAAATATCCGAAATGTGTTCATTTAGATGCTGTAAAGACCAACATTACTAAGAAGCACCATAGACTTACCGATATTGCCAACCAGTGACAAGATTGGTGTATTTCATTAAGTAGCCATAAATATTTTCCATGTGATCACTATTTGAAAACAAAAAAGAGAAAAGCAATCAGATAATATCAAACAAATTTTAGATCTTCCCAGCTTTTGATCATCATCTATTCCCAGAAAAAGAATTTTCATCTTCATCTTTAGAACGGCACTGCTATTTTAGTAAAGCTACCAACACTTAACAGATTTTCGAGCCTCATTTCTAAAGTAATTTCGTAAGACAGTTTAACCAGACTTACTAAACTCCAAATAATTTCAAGGCATAATTAGTTTCACCAGTATTTGAGTTTTATTCGGTATGTGCTTCTGGACACATTTGTACTAGTTTGGGGTAATTATAGACTCAGTATCCATGCTTCTTCAGTTTCCTGCTCCCCCTTCTAAGCAAGCTTTATATTTTTGGACTCCTGAAAAAAATAACTTTCACTAGCTCGTTAACAGAAACTTGATTACAGTCACCAACCAAGCCCAGTCCCCAGGTACTCCAACACCAGGATGGTTTTCTCTACCCTTAATGCTCAGAACCCTTCCTGCCTACACAAACAGTCACACACTTGAACAGATCTTCTACAGAACCCAACGTGCAGGTGCAGGTCACATCAAGATACTCTGAAATGTAAAACAGGAGCTGAAATAGCTGAAATATCTCATCCTCTGGCCTGGCAGGAAAGTCAGGTAGTTTCCCCACTAAAGCCTCAACTTGCAACATCGACCAAAAGTAAGAACCCATCGAGGGCATTCGGCACAGAGGCTTAATATCACTACAGGCAAAATACATTACTGCTTCTGAAAATCAATTGTCCTAAATAAGGCTTACAAGGCTCATGGTCACAAACTAATCACCTTAAAGCCATGGCTTAAAGATCTGCTTTATACTCGACATTCCCATAACTCTAGAAATGCCACTTCAATGCCCCCACCTCATACAGGAGGGCACAATCAGGCTTTGAAGAACACACTCCTGATAGACAACTCAGATCTACCAGGAGAAAGAAGTTCCTATTATTCCAATGAAGCATTGAAACAAACCAAACACCAGACGCTATTTTCTTTTTTACAAGAAACTTGCATTTAAGCCATCTTATTTAGATTTTATATTAAAATTTCTGTAGCTCGTGGATTAAATGACAATTATTCAGAGTCCATTGAAGCAGCAGCCTGTCTTGGTTGTTAAGAGGTCAAAGTAGCCCCATATCAGCAAAAGTGGAAAGCTGGGGGGAAATGGGATTGCTAGAGCCAAGGAATCATCTCCATTAGTGGGTTTTGGTTACAAACATAGTTGGACTAAGTATTGGGGTAAATGTCAAATAACAGCTGAAGCTGCTGTCTACACCTCATTTACAGTGTCAGTATCACCAGGTTAATTCAATAGCTGACAATTTGATAAATATGACATGTTACACTAAATTCAATCCTAAAGGAAGCTATTTAGGATGGCACTGGTTAAGATAATCTCAGCATACATCACTGCCATATGAATCAATGCCATATCACTGCCGTTCAGTTATGCCATTCAAAGGAAGAGATACGAGAATCTGTATTTTTGAGGAAAAAAGTTGCTTATTCTTAATGTTACATTTAAAGACAAAATGTGTTTGTGTTCTAGCTAATAGGGCAGCAATCAGTATTGCAGTAACACCCTGCAATGGAGAGCAGCCAGTAGGGCTATCTAGGAATTTAATTTCTAATAGCTCATTAAGTGGTACTACAGATAAAAATAAAGCCAAGGAGAGCAGAGGGTATTCAGGCCATCACATATTCCAACTGTACAAAAACACTAAAGGAGAAATAACCAAACATTCTCCACAGACGCCTCTCATTTGTTATTACTGGGATACAAGGGAAGTGCTGTTCAGACTGGCTCGCTCTCTTAATTTAGCTGAAAATTAGGACACTGCATAGTCATAAAAATGTATAAGCTTGGGTTTTAATCATCTGAAAATTGTCGCTAGTCACAGCTAATCGTTTTTCAGTTTTAGTGAACGTGAGCTTCACCCTTGCTTTTCAGTTAGGCACCGCACAGAGCCCTGCACGCTTGGGCAGAGCTGCTGCTCTCTCCCATTAACAGTCCCTAATTAACATCACTGGACAACTTTTCTCAAGTGTGACAGATGAGACAGCTGACTTTTGTCAGCTCTTGGAAAAAGCTACTACAGAAGGGAGTGCAGACCTCTTGGGGATGTACTTCCTCAGCAAATGAGCACTTGACTACATTTTGCCTTCATCTGCATGTTCCTCTCCACTTGGATTTTCACTTTGACTAGACCCAAACTTCATCAAATGCCTCCTCCTCAATATTTGTCCCCAGCCTCAGCAGTCCCAAATGTTGATGGTTTAACAGAAAAACTTTGAAAATAACCCCCCAAAGAAGCCTGAGAAAGTGACTGAGAACAAGCAACCCAGTCACCTTCAGCAGTGTGGACATCACCCATCTGGAAGGAGCCCAGTGCAGCAAATGAAGACAAGCGCAAGCACATGATGTCAAACACACTGACCAGCCGGGTTTCGGAATCCCCAGCTTTGCGTGCAGGGAGTCCTCAAACCCTGTATCTCACAGAAAACAGCTTTAACTCAATGTACCAGGTAAAGCTCGGAAGCACAGCTAGCACATCTAGCAGGTGAGCTGTTTGGGGGGGATTTGCTACAGACTAACCTCTGCAGGAGGGGAGGAACATGACATGCTGACTGCCAGGGATGAGACTGAGCCGTGGCTTGCTTTTTGGGAGACCAGAGAATGTCAGAACAGCCAAAGTCCAAAGAGATGGAGCATGAACAGAGGTCCCTGCTAAATAAGTCACCTCTTGGACAATATTGATAAACATATTTTCCTACTTAATTGCATACATGCATCTGCTATTCATTGAGACCTGGACAGGCCGGAGAGTTGGACAGAGGGAAACCTAATGAAGCACAAGAGCAAGTTTAGAGTCCTGCGCCTGGGGAGGAATGACCCCCTGCACCACTACAGGTGAGGGGTTGACCTGCTGGAAAGCAGCTCCACAGAGAAGGATCTGGGAGTCCTGATGGGCAACACGTTAACCATGAGACAGCAATGTGCTCTTGTGGCCAGGAAAGCCAATGGTATCCTGGGGTGCATTAAGAAGAGTGTGACCAGCAGGTCGAGGGAGGTTCTCCTTCCCCTCTACTCTGCCCTGCTAAGGCCACATCAGGAGTACTGTGTCCAGTTCTGGGCTCCCCAGTTCAAGAGAGACAGGGAACTACTGGAGAGAGTCCAGGGGAGGGCTATGAAGATGATTAGGGGACTAAAGCATCTCTCTTATGAGGAAACGCTGAGAGACCTGTGTCTATTTAGCCCAGAAAAGAGAAGACTGAGAGATCTTACCAATGCTTATCAATAGCTAAAGGGCAGGTGTCAAGAGGATGGGGCCAGTCTCTTTTGCTCACTGGATGTGTTCAAGGTTAGATAGGGCTTTGTACAACCTGGTCTAGTGGAAGGTATCTCTGCCCACGGCAGGGGGGATGGAATTAGATGATCTTTAAGGTCCTTTCCAACCTGAACTGTTATATGATTCTTTTCATTAGTTCCCAGTGACAGGACAAGGCGAACAGGCATGAACTGGGACACAGGAAGTGCCATCTCAACGTCATGAAGAATCTCTTTACTGTGAGGGTGACAGAGCACTGGAACAGGCTGCCCAGAGAGGTTGTGGAGTCTCCTTCTCTGGAGACTTTTAAAACCTGTCTGGATGCGTTCCTGTGCAACCTGCTCTAGCTGACCCTGCTTTGGCAGGGTGGTTGGACTAGATGATCTCCAGAGGTCCCTTCCAACCCCTGCCATTCTGTGATTTTTGATCTGCAATAGAACTGCACAAACCCAAAAGACTATTATTTCGTTTTCACCCTGTCAAAGGCTAGGCAAACTTTCAGCCTCCATGTAAGCAACAGATCAGCCTGCCTGAAGGGTATGAACAACTTGGTTGAAGGGTCTAGAGGCAAACAATTAAAGCAAATAAAACAGTAAAAGCACAGGCCTTACAGGCACTAATAATAGTCTCCTAGCACAAATTCCCACACCATGTGGGCCAGGGAACTTTTAATGTTTGAACTAAGGCTTGATTTTAAATAAATAAGAACTTTATACACTAAAAAAGACATTTAAATCAGTCTGTGAACTGCCATTTAGAAAAGGTAGATCCTACAACTGTATAAAAACCCATTACAGAACAAGCTAACCTCCTAATCTTCTGGGTAAGCAGTAGTACTTTCCAAAGAATACACCAAAACTTTCCTAGTATCATTTATGAACAACAAGGTCATGGAATTATGACTAAAGTATTTCTTCAATGATTTGAACTATTGCTGTGGAAGCACTAATCTTAAACTAAAATATTTGTTGTTGCTAAAGCAGTGTTGTGAGGTGGTTAACAGTAAAAAACCCAACCAACCAAACCACACAAAACCCCAGTAATATTTCACTAGTATGGAATTCACAGCAAAGCTCTTCAGAGCATTCCAGAAAGCTTTTAAGATGGTAGACTTTCAGAACCACAGGTTGAGGTTCAGGCACTGGCTCTACTCACAGATAACTACATCTGCAAGATCTTCCTCAAAGCCCTTACCAGCATTGTTTCTAATGAAATAACAGTAAAACCCATTTCGAAGTCACCTGTGCACTTCAGATGCCTCCACAATTCCCCAAACAGGGGTTTTTAACTTCTAGAAAACCGATTTCAGAAATAAATTTGCCACAAAACACTGAGCAACTTATCTCAACACTGACAGGGAGGCCTGGCTGCACCAGGATCCTTCCCAACTTTAAGAATACCTTTGCATTCACACTGCTGCCTATGTGCACGTACCTATGGGTACGCGTAACTTTTCATAGCCAAGATGCTGTTGTTGCTATTCAAAATGATCATGGCAGTCTCAGATTGTCAAAGGAACAGCAACAGCTCAGCAAGATGAGTCAACAACTCCTAAAGTCTGTATTTCTGTAGAAATTCACATGTCCTTCTGTCAAAGAAGGACAAAAAAAAAATGCTTAAGTGTTGCAACAGACCTGTCACAGCCTTCAAGATGCAAAAAAAAAATTAATTTTAACTTTTCCTGGACTAGTTTAAGTGAGGATATTGTGCAAATTACCACCCAGGAAAAAAATTATGCAGGAACTCGTGGTACATCTGAACTCCAGCTTCGCACATTTACCACCACAAAAATGTTTTGTTTTTTTCTCCAAAGGCTGAACACCACTGAACTTAGCTGCCCACTTATCACACTATTAGTTTATAAATATTGTGAGACCTACTGAAACAGTTCCTGTAAGCAAGCGACTGAAACCTATGGAAAATTACAAATCAGTTCACACTCCTTCCAGAGAACTATTCCTCCCCAACCTTCAAAGATGTTTACCACGAACCAAATTTCTACATGTCTAAGAGCTACTGAAATACGATAGGAATAAAACTTGCACAAAGTATTATTGTTAGTTTATCCTTTTCTAGTTTTATTTGTCCTTTTGTAACATGCCTCTTAAGTGGCAGCAACTGTCAGAGCCTTGTTGAGTGGTCTTTGATCCTGGGGGAGGAATAAGATGGCAACAGTCAGGCCAAATTCCCCCATATCCTGTTTACGTGCAGCACCCGAGTCTTGAAGGCAGATGCTGAGGAACAGCAGTCCCAGAGTGACGTCTTTCAGGAGCTTCAGCCAAGGCACCCAGGCTCACATCTGACAACTGCTGGGTCAATATTTTCTCCAAGAAGAAACACAGATGCAGACGGCCTCTCCTTCATATCCCTCACGGTGCAGCTCTCCCCAAAAGCCCCACACAAACAAACCACCACTAGCAGCAGCACAAAATTACACCCATCTGGAAAGCAATTACAGACAACTTCCATTCTGCCCTTCTGATTATTTTAATTTTGCTGGGACCCAGACAGCACTATGGGGGATCCTTTGAGCAGCCAGGTCTCCAAAGACCCAACAGCTGTTTGGGGAGCAAACGCAGCAGCCAAAGGCTTCCCCACAGACTTGCATAAGGCCTGGCTTCAAGCGACAGCTGAGTATGTGTGGATGTGCTTGCAGCAGGAAGGACAGCCAAGAACCTGGAGCCCAGGCAGATGTCGGGGAGGGCTCCTGAATGGGGATCCAGCCTCCATAGCTGCCACCACTGCCATTATGTCAGTGCCTTCAGGCTCTTTTCTACTGAGCTCACAGCAAGATGCAAAAACCCAGTGAAAGCAATTACCTTCAGATTAAACGTTAGCAAAGCATAAAGGGAAGAAATCAGGATTGTAATAGTGCAAACCAATGAGTGGTTTTGATTACATAGTTAGAAAAGTGTAGTAACCATTTTCACCGAACTTGCTAATCTCTACCTGCCCACAGGCTTGCTGCTAGCAGTAGCTTGCTTTTCCTCACTGACCACTTCAAAATGCTTATCTACAGCACATGGATTCCTCTTTTTACTACGTGGAAGGGAAGGGTGGGTGAGAATAGAACAGAAAAAAAACCCAACACTTATGTCAGCAACAGAAACTTCAGGCATATCTTCTGCAACTGCAAATCACTTGCTTCCAAGAAACCACCCCCATGTTAAGCACGCTGCAGTCCCACAGCTCACTGGTGCCAAGAGCAGGTTCCCCAGTACACCCAACAAGGTAAGGCAGAAGCCTCTATGCTGCTGACAGAGTATCTACATTAATAAATTAGCTGTGCTTTTCCAAACGGCTTTTGGAAGAAAGAAAGAAACTAACCTTGCTGTGCAATTCACCAGCAGTGCATCACGGTCAATTGTAACAGTATGACAAGAGCATTGGCAGTAGACCCTGAGGATGCTTCGGAATACCTACCACTTGGCCGCAAGCGTGCTGGCAACACATACCTTCATTAGATATAAAAACTTCTCTTAAAATATACACTCCTGTAAACCCCTGAGAGCACAGACATGCACTGGAAGAGAAGTCCAGGCTGGCCATGAAGGCAAGGTACAGCAGAGCCAAAATGAGCTGTCAGCTTCCGTGAGTCCAGCTTGATGCAGAACAAGCTTCTCACATAGGGGTGAGGGGCTCTCCCACCACCCAGCTCCCCCAACCTCCTGCTATCAACACAGCAGTTGCGTTGGCACCTGAAGTTCCGATCAATACTTGTTCAAGAGGAATGATAAATTAAGCTTACAGGTTTTTTTAAAACCATCCCAATTAAACTTGCATTCAATCCTCATCTTTTGCTCATTAATGCTACAGGTCAACTATAAGCAAATGAAACTATTACAATGCTTTTGCAAGGTTGCCACAGAAAAAAAGGAAAGATAGTATTTAATTAATAAGTAGCAAAACACTGCTCTCACTGGACCACTGTAAAGCTGATTATGTAAGTGCTTTACCATTTAGAGAGCTCTTTAGCTCACAAAATATGTCTGTGTGGAAAAAAACTGCAGCAAGTTTCAGCTAAGCAATTTCTCTTGCATGTACATGAACGCCTCAAGTCAGCAAGCGCTTCGCTCACGTACAATTTATTTGTGGATTTGTGTCAGCATAACCCAGCTGAAGCTGGACCCCAGAGTCAGTAGCTAACCCTGCAGATTTTTCTGCAATGGAAACTACTGCTTAAGCTATTGCTGGAAAAATAAGTGCATATTTAACTAACAACATTTTAGAGCTGGAGCATACAAAAAGCAGGCACCTCAAAAGGTCTAAGCTCTCCACTTGGTACCTCCAGGGAAGGACCGTTGCAGCTTTACTACCATTTATGTTACCAGTTTACCTTGGCACACAATAACGCGGAGTTTCACATCTTATTGTTACCAAACCCCAAAACTTTCCAAGCTCAAGCAGTCACATTAAAGCTACTGTGCCCAGTGAACAGTACTGGCGTAACACAGGCAAGGCCAACACACCAAGGATGAGCATCTTGGCCTTTCTGGACGATCTGCTACCTACAACACCTCAGGGAGCAGCGGACCCTGGTAAGCACTATTTACAGAAACTGGTGGAGCAAACTTCTGCATTGCCTAGTTACTCTAAGCACAGTCCAACATGGTTTAGCTTACGACACATTCCATCCCAAGGCATTTTGGTCTGCTTCTGGTCTAGTAGTTTGTATTCTGTGAGAAATATAAAGATACACCCTTCCAGTTTTACAATGTATTTGTGACTACAACTTTAAAAATATCGGCAATTACATGTTGCCATCCTGGACTTTGCAGCAATAAAACACTGGCTATCAAATGGAAGGTAAATTCACTGAGCAGGTACTCCAGTTAAGCCTCTTGCCTTTTTAATTATTTTTTAAACATTTCTGATTAAATACAGAGGATAACAATTATTACTACCTTCCAAGCAAGGAAAAACACATTAAATTGACCACATTCTCGAATACTCCGAAAGACATAAGCCTGGAGAACAACATGGACAAAAAAGCGTGTGAATCACCAGACTCAAGAAGCAATGGCCAACAGTTTGAAGTCTTAACTAGCAAACAGTTACAAGCAGCATGCCTCAGGGGTCAACACCGAAAAACACCTCAGAGCTTGCTGATGGACCAGCACATGCTCTCTGCAACCTCTCAGGCAAGACCAAACCTAAGGGAGCCGTCAGGATGCAGAAGGGTGGGCTGCATTTCCAGGGGATCCTGACTGTCCAGAAGAACAGGCTGAATGAGACCACCTGAACTGAGCAATGCAAAGCCTTGGGCCTGGGATGGACTAAGGGACTACGCCATGGACCAGTGCAAGCAAGGTATGTTGTGCCAGACAAGAAAAGGCTGAAAGATCTGGGTCTGTTCAGCCTCCTTCAGAAGCAGGGAAAGCTTAATAGGGATCTCGTCACTGTCTCCCCTACATATGGAGAAGATAGAGACAGACTCTTTTCAGAGATGCGCAGCAGAAAGGCAAGTGGCAATGGTCTCAAGTTGTAGCAAAAAAAAAAATTCCTTGTTTGACTTGAGGAAAAATTCTTCATAATGAGGGCAGGTAAAACCTGGGCCAGGAGCCCAGAGAGGTGACATCTTTGGAGATGCCCAAAACTCAACCAGTGGCTCTGAATGACCTCTTCTAACTTTGAAGCTGGCCCTGCTTTGCGCAGGAAGCTGGACCAGAAATGTCCCAGAGATCCCTCCTAACCCAAATTATTCTACAATCCTTGGATATAGAAAAATTGAACAAAAATATTTGTGCATTAAAATTGAGACACAAGATACTCAGAAGGTTTAAACTCTAATCAAGAAGATACATGTGTTAACTTAACCACCTATGATTACAGCAATACATAAAAGAACTGAACTTTCTTGTTCAGTGCTTTAGGTGGACAGCGATTCCCAGACAAGGAATTATTCAAAACTGCTCCCTTTCATTGTGCAATGAGTATCAGGTATTATTCATTTTGCACGCATGCGCTAATAAAGAGTTCCCTTACAGTTTTCTTCTCTTGTTCTTGTCATTGGCATTTATGGAGTCATGTACTGAACAATAAAAGGATGAGGATATTAACATCCCATTTTACAATTTTCAGCCTCTCTTAACTTTGAGATAGTTGTGGCCCAATTTTTGTTTTGTTTTATTCACCCATTAAAATCACAGCTTCTACTGACTCCAGCTGCATCTGTGACCCTGTGAAAGTTTTGCAATATCAGAGCCAACTGTTCTAAATGAGGCCTCCAAGAAAAAGAAGCAAACATACAAGGGAAAATAAGTTTAAGCAACATGAGTATTACCACAGAGGAAGTCAGAGCCAGAAACCAGTTCCTTATTATAGCATCCTACAGTTCTGCCCAGCAGATCCCATGCTTTCTGTTACATCTCCACTGCAAGGAGTGAAATCAACTTCTTAACATAAATAAAGCTCTTCAGGAAATACCTGTCAAGGCCTAAACATTAATCAAGATTTTAAAGATTTCCAGCCTCATCAAAAACTGAGGAATTTACACCTGGAAGGGAAAAAAAAAAAGTGTACTTATAGTGAAAAATCTCTGACACTGATATTCCTGCTCCAGAGCAGGTTGTCAAATATAAGATTGTCACATGAACGCATGAAGAAACAGCATTTCTCCTACCCTGCTTCAGCCAGCCCTCCCCTCCCAGTTCAGCATTAGACACACAGCGGAGAAAATCCAAACTCCTACAAGCATTGCAAGCATCCCAAAAGGAAAGTTGTCCGGCAGCACGACCAGCAGGCACTGGCAGGTGATCAGAGCGTGTGTCAAGGCAACGTCCTTAATTAAACAGGGGTCCTTGCACACACGCCTAGACGGCCGTGGTGCCGTGAGTACAGCACAGAACCAACCCCGGGCAAGCTCGCAGCAGCAGCTGGCACCTTCTGCTTCTGCATTAAGCAAAGTGATTAGGTCACCACACACAGTTTGTTTTCCATCTTCTCTCTGGGGAGAGACCCTGTGTGGCAGGCAGGATGTTAATGTTGTAGCATTTTAATTAACTTGCTGCTACATAATTACATTAGAAAAGGTGAAGTTGAAAAATAGCCTTTGCACTTGGTGATGGATAGACATTTGTAACAGTCATTAACTCCTGCAGAAATCTACTCCACGGAAAGCACAAATTATCTGATACTTATAAGCTATTTAAAAGCTCGCGCTTCTTCAGTTCAGCTTAATTAGAACACTAAATTAATATCCCAGTGTTACGGCAAGTATCCTGCAATGCCAAAACCAACTCCTACATTTGTCACCCCTGCCCTAGCAAGTTTTACAGCCTACTCATTCAACACAGATGCTCTGGGAAGCAAGAGAGAGACACTGCTCTTGACAGCCACTCGCTGAGGAGCCACAGGGCTGGAGAAGGAAAACTCAGACCTTGCTGTCCCTGGTTCAGGCACTGGGTTCAAGTACCCTACTAGAACATCAGCCACCATGAAGCTCCTGTTTAAATTACCCAAACCTGTTTTTCCAACTCTATCCACTTATTATCCCCCACACTTCTCTTAATTTACAACACATGTGAGCTTCCATCTGCTCCAACACCACTCCTCCAGGTCATAGATCCATGCACAAACACGAATGGTCCACCTGCCTTTTGAGAAGTGCTTGGAGCTTCAGCAACTGGTAAAAATCACCCTGATAAAAGATGACCTTAACATTTTAATATCATAGAACGGATGCTGAGGTGGATATAAACAGCTGACCATTGTAAACACAAGCTTCTTGTCTATTCTAACGAGCAAATTACATGAAGTGCAGCATTTCTAAATTAGTGCTACGAATATGGCATACTCTTTAAGGAAAGACTCAAATAAGGATAAAAAACAGTGACATGGTTTCAAGTACCAAGTTTTTCAGCCATTTCCCTCCAGCATATCAAACAAATGTGACAGCCATCCTAATCTGATTTTTAGCGATGAAGAAGGAATACAACGCACAAAATTGCAAAAATAAATTCTGAATTTCACAGCAACTGCTTAAAGTCTTCAGCGCCCAGTTCATCACCCCTCAAAAGGCCAGCAACAAGCCAGAAACTGAGCAGACAGGGCTTTGTGAGGGCCACACAGTGGTGAGGTATCTCCACAGATCATCAGAAAGAGAAGCAAGGAAGAATAGGGCTCACTTTGACATGTCAAGCTTGACATCAGAGCTATCAGCCAACCCAAAAGCTGCCAGCAGAAAAGTAATGACAGGGGCAGCAGATATCCCATCTTCATTGGCAGCCAGTGCCTCAATGTCACAATGCTGGCAGGTTCTTACCATAGCAGGAAACTGAGAAAGCAGAGAAGGCTCTGAGAGCAGGGGAAAGTCGAAGCAGGAGCAGCCCTCACCAGACCTCCCAAGTAACACCACAGACTTACAGCCTCTCCCCCTCTCTGTGGTTGTGC